>PISW01008386.1:0-74506 GCA_004023785.1 Mungos mungo
CTCCTGAAACTGTCCTGCTCTGACACACATCTCAACGAGATGATGATTCTTATTGAAGCAGGGCTGATCATGATCGCTCCATTCATTTGCATCCTGGCCTCGTACGTCCGCATCACTGGTGCTGTCCTGAGAGTCCCGTCCACACGGGGCAGGTGGAAAGCCTTCTCCACCTGCGGCTCCCACCTGGCCGTGGTTTCCCTCTTCTATGGCACCATCATCGCTGTGTATTTCAGCCCCTCGTCCTCACACTCAGCTGAGGCAGATACAGCATCTGCTGTGATGTTCACCGTGGTGACCCCCATGCTGAACCCCTTCATCTACAGCCTGAGGAACAGGGACTTGAAGGGGGCCCTTGGGAAAGTGGTTGCTATGAAGAGTTTCCTACTTGGTAATCAAATGGGGTAAGAAAATCATGGAGGGAACTAATTTCTAAGGAGACCGAGTTTGCTTTTTCTATTGTGCAAAACTTAGCATTGGCATTTGTAAGAGAATCATCTAGTATCTGTCTCGGGAGGCCAGATTTGACGTAGCCTCTTCAGGTTAAGGATGGAAAGAAAGATCCTTTTACCAAATAACCTGTTCCACCCATTAGTGCCCTCCAGCCAGATCCCATTAGGAACGTAAGTCTTGGTAAAGAAGGTGGTTTATTAGGCTTAGAAGGGAGAGCACATACCGTAGGGGGTAGTGGGCATCCTAGCAGGAAGGTGTGAGACAGGACTCATGAACGCCTTGTCTGAGGTGCATTTGGTGAGGATTTGAGGAGTTGGGTCTGGGCTCTGGATCACACGCTGTCACGTAGTGGGGATGATTCTGACAGAGTATCTTCTTCAAGTATTTAATCTGGAGGAGGGAAGGCCAAGGCAAGGTTGTGATTGGCAGAGAAGTAGCAGTAACTCATATCGGCCAGCAGAGGGGGACCTCGGTCATTTTTTGTGGTTTGGACAGTGTTCCGACATGATTACAGACGGTCTGTTTTTGTCTCGCTCTGTAGCGCTCCCTGAGCGGCCCTGTGCGGGACAGAGATGCTCTGTGTCTGTCCGGCGAGCACAGCACCTATCTGAGTGCCAGGCCAGCTCCTGAGGGTCACGGCTGGTTTTTCTTTCTCACATCAGAGACATAGAGATGGGGCACATCTTATAGGAGGCTCAGACTGGTTGGTGTTGGGGCAGGAAATGGGTTCATAGAGGGCTCGGAGAAGCCCTCATTCTGCCACGAATTCAAGCTAATGATCTTTTATCGTCTTATCTGAGTTTTCTGGGTTCACACAGCATTACAACAGGAATAAGTGTGAGTTAAACAAGAATATCTTCCAAAATCTCCACTGTGTCAGTGAACTGCATCTTTTTTCCATTCTGCGTGCAGTTTATGTCCATGAACTAAGATATTTCACATAGTTACTACTTTGTATCCTGATTTTCCACTATAATTTTATAATAAAGCTTTCCTAAATTGCTATATCATCTCCACAGTTCTATTCTGCCGTACTTGTATATTTCCATCAAGTTGCTCTGGCAAAATATGCTGGGTGGTAATTCCATTTCTAAAGTAAAACCTAAGGGAGGTTTACTATAAAATTATAACTCAGTTTGTTTTGAAAATGATTGCAGAACATAATCTGATCACCATTTGAAACTGGTTTCAAACATCACTGAAAAGGATGCTCTGGATTTTGAGGAACAAAGAGGAAAACAGCGTAGTGTCATTTCAGAGAGAGACGTAAAATGACATCTTGCATGAAAACTGGCAGAACTCAGAATCAGAGGATGTTTCTGAGTTTATCATGTGATTTTTATATTTATCATATTTGTGTATCGATGTTTGCCTAATGGAATAGATGGTAACATTTTCAAGTTTTAGTCCATATATCCAGGAATCCTTCATAATAAGGAGGAAAGTACCTGTCCCTTGAAATTTTGAAAGCATTTTCATTCATGTATTTTGGTGGTCTGTGGTTAGATGCATATATGTGTATAATTTTTATGTATTTCTGTTTCATCCTTTTACCAATATAAAATTCATGGGCGTAGAGTTGCTCGTATTACTGACCTTAAACATAAAGTTATCTTACCAGCAAAAATGGGTTTATCTGCAAATAGGAGAGAATTGCAATCAGTGACATGCACGCAATGAGAAAACCATAGGGTTTCCCAGAAAACAAAGAGGACTGCTCTTTTGTAGAGAAAGATGCGGACTTGGGAGGGGCCGTGATAAGCAAAAAGTCCACTGGAGTCGATGGAGTTCTGAAACGCAGTGCTTCCTTATTGTCCGCGGTGTGACTGTCGTTGGCCGGGTTCCTTCTGGGCGGGAGGGAACCCTTCCGTTCTCCTGCTGTGGGAGTCCGGTCACCCATGACGCATCTCTTCCCCATGGGTCTGCGGTTGATGACCAACGGCAGGGTGTGAGAGCTCCTTCTCACACAGTAGGGAGGTTATGCCTCCCTACTCCCTTCAAAGTGAAGTTTCCTTTTATTTCCTTTTATTAATATTCCTTTAGTGTCCTTTTCATATGCAAAGGATTCATAGTGATGACCTCTCTCGTTGCTCACAGTCGTGTTGTGCCTCCTCTTGCTGGTTAGCTTGGCTAAGGGCTTACCAATGTGTGGATCTTTTCAAAGAACCAGCTTTTGGTTTTGTTTGTTGGTTTTCTCTGTCAGCTTCCTGTTTTTGATTTCATTGATTTCTGTTCTAATTTGTATTCTGGGCTTTCTTCTGTTCACTTTGGATTTAACTTTCTCTTCTTTCGTAGATCTCAAGGGAGAAAGTTAGATGACTGATTTTAGGTCTTTCCTAATATATCCAGGGCTATAAATTTCCCTCTAAGCAATGCTACCAGTGCGACCCGCAAATTTTGGTAAGTTGTGTGTCTGTTTTCATTTAGTTCAAAATATTTTTACATTTCTTGAGATTTAAATAACCATTTGTTATTTACAAGTGTGTCATTAAATTTCCACAAATATTTTGATATTTTCCAGTTATCTTTTCCATTACTAATTTCTAGTTTAGTTTCACTGTGATCAGAGAGTATACTCTGTATGATTGGTTTTTTAAATTTGCTAAGGTGTGTTTCACGGCTCAGATACGGTCCATCTTGGTGATGTTTCACGTGCACTTGAGAAGAATGTGTGTTTTGCTGCTCTTGGATGAAATACTCTCTAATTGTTCAGGGCGGTGTTGGAATTGGTGAAACTAGAGTGGGTTCGAGAGATTGGAGAGAGGACAAGACCTACCCAGCTAACAGAATGCAAACGAAAAGCATTTTTTATTAGCTATTATAATATTCTGCATATTTATTCATTTAGGCTGTTTTTAATTTTCAGTATTACAGTGTTATATTTTTCTTTGTATTGAGAAGGTAATTGTAATATATATTTTTTTAACATTGTCACAATAGATAGATACTATTTTTCCCCCTTTGCCAAGCCAAACATTTACATACTCACGCACCCACAGCTTGCTCATTTAATACACCTGACACCTTGTTTTTTCCATTTATAATTCTTAGATTACTAGTGAGCCTGAACATCCTTTCATACTTCTTATAGCCATTTAAGTTTATCTAAAAACTGTTTGTGTCTTACTGGAATATTCCTTTGCTGCCTGCTTCCTCCCCCATCTACTCCTTCTGGCCTTTAAGGCCACCTACCCAGGGTCGGCTCTGGAAAATCCACCTGTAACACTTCTAGAATTCTTTCCTCCCTAGCACTTGTCACTGTGGAGCTGCATATGTATTTTTGAGTTTTGGTGAATTTCTGTCCCCTTCCTCCCCCGCCCCACCCCAGGACACTCCACTGGTGTGCTGCTTCCCTGTACGACCGCCCGTCCGTGTTGTCTGTAGGGGATGCCTGCCTTCAGTTTGTAGGCTTCAGCTGGGTGTCTGTTTTAAATCTATTTATTTTGAGAGGGAGATGTGCACAGGCGAGCCAGTGGGGAGAGAGAAGGGGAGAGAATATCGTAGGTAGGCTGTGCGCCGTCCCTTAAAGGAGCCTGATCTCACGAACCCACTGAGCTGCTGAGTCAGACACCCAACGGCTGAGCTCCCAAGGTGCCCGGCCTTCAGGTGTTCTCGCTGGCCCTTGCTGCTCTTTAGGAAAACCATTCATTGTTGTGTTTGCTGATTTTCATGAACTAAAATCCTGGTTACTGATCCTCAGCTCCTTATCGAGCCCTGGCTTGCCCAGTAGCTTCCCAGTGCGCTCCCGTTTGGGGGTGTGGACCCTGGGAATCCTGGCTCTGAGCTCCACAGCAGGGGTGAGGACCATTCTACTCCAGACCCTCCAGGGTCCAGGGAGTAGGTGCAGGGAAGTCAGGCAGCCCAGGCCCCATCCTCTGGGGACGGCAGGTGACAATGACTCTGCTGGGCCCTCACCTGCACCACAGCCCGTAGCACGTAGAGCAGCTCCCGGGGTGGGGAGGGGTTTGCATTGTGGGAGCATCACACAGCCACCGCCTTCAGTACCATGTGGTCTGACCCTATGGGGACAGTCTTGCCCTTAGACCCCACCTTCTCCAGTCCCTGCCTGGCCGCCACTTAGGCTTTGTTTGGTGTGGTAACCGGGCACACCCCAGCCAGTCTTCCTGAGAAGTAAGAGAAGAACATTGCTGGCGTCGTTTTGTCCCTGGCTTTTAAAGGATGCTGTAGGCTTGAAATACAAAGTCAATACAGGACAGATTTTTGCACGTGGCCTTTACGTGTCTGAATTAGGACTCAGGACTGAATTGTATCATCACATGTCTTTCATTTTTAGTATTCTTTGAACCAAAACAAAACATAAAACTACAGGTTTAAAAAATAACCAGAAAAGGGGTGCCTGGGTGGCTCAGCCAGTTAAGTGTCCAACTTCAGCCCAGGTCATGATCTTTGTGGGTTCCAGCCCTGCATCGGGCTCTGTGTCTCAGCTCAGAGCCTGGAACCTGCTTCGGATTCTGTGTCTCCCTCTCTCTCTGCCCCTCGCCTGCTTGGCTTGTGCTCTCTCTCAGAAATAAATAAACATTAAAGATAAAAACAAAAACTAAAAATTTTTAAAAAGCAATGGACAGAAGGAAAAAATAAAACTATTATTTGTAGATGGTATAATTTTGAACCACAAATTGAAACAGAACTGAGAAATTATTGAAAATCAACAACATTCAATGACGTGGCTAGTTTCACAAATACACACTTAAAAATAACTTTCCTATGTAAGAGCAATAGCCAACTAGAAAAATATAATGAAAAAAACCTATTTGCAATAATAAAATCATATACAACTTACATTAGAAAATCAGACAATTTTACTCAGGAATACAATACTTTAATAAAGGCATGGGAAACAAAATTTGTAAAGCTACCAAAGTTTTCCCAAATAGTTTATAGGCTTAACCTATTTCAGTCAAAATACCAATGTAAATTTTTAGGAAAGCTAACATATAGCAAAACATGATGATCAAGAATCTTTAAAACAACACACCACAGGACCAGTCCCGTGAAGGCACCGCTGACCTGGCCTCTGGGCAGACAAGTCAGGAAAGTCTGGGTAGCAGGAGCCCTACGAGAACAAGTATCTACTACAATGAAGATACTGGAATCCTGTCTCTTGAGGGGCAATGGGAACCAGCCACTGGAGACAACTGCTAAAAATAAAACACTTTGCTTGTGAGGTAGTGACCACCCATCGCCAAGGGTCTGAGGAGAGCTTGGAGAGGAAGTGACCCCATGGTAAGGTAACTGGCCAGTCATGGGTCCAAGCCAATGTCTCCCTCGTCCTCTTCTGGCTCTTGGATTTCCTTCCTAGCAGGCTTCCTTCTTGGTTCAGCAGAGGGACAAGATTCTGAAGAGCTTTACCAGTAGTAGGGCTGGGAGGCTGGGCCCGAGCGACCCAAACTTCTTTTGGCAATGCAAAGGCCATGAGCGCTAGCCGAGCAGGGAAGAGCTGGCCAAAAATACAGTAAGAGCAGCAGACACTTGGAAAGTATCTTGTGAAAAGTGTTCCTGTAAAAGTCACTTTCCACTACAAAATGCACATGCTGATGAGATCGGTGAGTTTCGACCACACACAAATGACAGAGTAAGTCTGTGACATTCACTTGCCGTGTCTTCCTACATTCCAAAGGGAACAGTCCCTTTCAACACTCAAGCTTTAACAGGGGGTTATTTGAAGGTTATGTGAATTGGTGGTGAAGCTGTTGGTTTAACAAATCAGTAGTTTGGTTCTCTCAGGCGAACACAGGTCCAGATAAGGAACTTTGCATTATTTTTTCCCCACAAGTGCGAATTCCTGTGTGTGAGGGGGAGAATGGATACGCTTTCATACACATGGGTCACTCTGTTCACCTTGCAGGTAAGTGGCCTCCGGACTCCTATTCAAAACCCTTTTTGGGAAAGGGATCTGTGGCCTGTACATTGTTGGAGAAGTTCACAAAAGCTCCTTAATCCAGAAAGCGTGGATGCTGATGACTGAGGTATAGCCCTTGAGGATGTTTTCTTCCCTGTGAAATTTTCTAAAAATTTGAGGTTTCAGCCAAGATGGGTATTTACCCAATTTTGAGTATACTGAGGTTATCACATATCTGTATCGCTTCAGAAGCCTGGGAATTCAGGATCTTTCCTGATCCCATTTCTGCTTTCGGGTCTTAGATGGCAAATGGGTTTTTTCATGCCGGGTACAGTTGGAGAGCCGGCCAAATCTTCTCCCACATGTTTTGCAACTGTATGGCCTCTCAGCCTCATGACTCTGCAGGTGAAGCAAAAAGTCTTCATTCTCTGGGAAGGTTTTCCCACATTCTGGACACTTAAATATCTTCTCCCTTATATGGATTTCTTCATGGCGACTCCGATGAGAGTTTTGACGAAAGTTTTTCCCACACTGAGAACATGAATAAGGTTTCTCTCCTGTATGGATTCGCTCATGTTTATTAAGGTTTGTTTTATGATTGAAGCTTTTCCCACAGTGACTACAGTCATAGGGTTTCTCACCAGTGTGAGTCCGCTGGTGGGAAATAAGGTAAGAACTTTCATTAAACTGTTTCCCACACAGTGGACAAGTGTACCATCTTCTCGTTCTCCGATTTCGGGTAAGTGCAATCACGTTGATATCCACATACTTTGAGAGTTCCTCTAGGGGAGTATCATTTTCAATGGTAACTAGAAGATTTTTCACTTTCCTTTGTTTTGGAGTAGATGTATTTAGTCTGTCTTTATGGCAATATGGAGATTGCTCAGAGACCATAGAACAATCTATTTCATCACAATCTGAAGTCTTCTCTCTATGATCTTCACTCTCTAAAGGTTCCTTCTGAAGATCTTCAGTCTCAGGATTAATGTCATGGGCTGTGGAAACAAAGGGAATTTAATAACTTTTGAGGGATATGATACCAGTCAGTTTGAAAACACAAGTTAGATTTCTCATCAAACAATAATCTTGAGTGTCAGAAATTTGAGGACTAGCAGGTAATTGTTATCAACACTCCTTTTCCACTCTTCCTGTGGGTGGAATATGTTACTGATAAGTCTTCCTATCCAATGAGTGCAAGCACACAGTCCTTTCCCCCATCCTCCTAGAGAGAGAGAAAGAGAGAGAGAGAGAGCGCGCGCGCACGAGCACTCAAGTGGTAGGCAGAGAGAGGGGGAGAGAGAGTCCCATGCAGACTGTAGGCTCAGGGCGGAGCTTGATGCAGGGCTCTATTCCATGACCCTGGGATCATGACTTGAGCAGAAATCAAGAGTTGGATGAGCTGGATGCTCAACTGACTGAGCCACCCACGGACCCTCCTTTTTTTTTTTTTTTTTTTTAATGAAATGAGAGGGACTACACTGAAAGATTTTATAGGTTTGCTTTCTGAATAGGCACTAATTACTCAAGAAGTTCATACTGATCTTATATTCTGTATAGAGCAGTGAGCTAAGGACCAGGGGATAAAGACATAAATATTCAAGGGTATACCACTCCTATTCTTAAGGAGGCTAGTAAGTGAAAGGTAAGATGAGTTACTTCTAGGTTTTCATTATATATTAAATGTTACGATATTATAGAATTAAATAATACTATAAAATCCTATATAATAGTGAAAAAACAGCAATTCAAATGACCAAAAATAATGAAGGCATATCATACTCAGTAATTATTATTTGGGCATTAAGGTGATTACAAGTGATAAAACTAAACTATGGTAGAAATTCATTGTGGTCTTTTTGGGGGAGAAAGGGGAGTAGTAACTGGGCAGTGGGCACAAAAGGGACTTCTGGAGTGCTAGAAATAGTCCATTTGAATGCTGGTTAGACAAATGTGTACATTTTGTGAAAATCTGAGGTATACACTTTTGATCTGTAGACTTTTCTGTATTTATTACCACCAAAAGAAGTCTGAGTAAAATAACAGATATAAAGACTAAATAACAAAGTAAAAAAAAAAGTATACTGTGAAAAGGTAAAGTGACAAGGGACCCCTAAACTCTGGGCAACTTATGAATATTAAAGGGTTAAATCAGCTACTTAGCTATATGGCCGACCACAGATCTGTGATATGAATCTTTGCTAGATTAGTAGTTTTCCACTAACAGAGGTTTTCTTTTTCATTTATTCCCTTAGGTAATGAAAATGCTGAGTCAAAGCATATGGCAACTTTTATCAACAGCCCTTGACACTGACTGCCATACTTCCTTCAAAAGTAACTGTACCAGTTTCAATACAAGCATCAAGGAGTGAGTACCAATTTTACCCAATCTTGCCAGCATTTAATAGGTATAAAATGGCTTCTTATTGTAGCTTTATTTTGTACTTTGTTATTACAAACCACTAATTTATTGGGCTGAGACTCATAAATTTACGTAAATTTTACATATTGCAAGTCTTAATCCCTCTGTAGGCAGTCACTACTAGATGCTGAACTGAAGCCTACCTTTGCAACTCCACAACCTAAAACCATAACAAAGCATCAGTCTTTCAAAATCTGATAAGTGTTCTATTCTCGAGCCATTCCTTTATGACTTACTTTTACAGTTAGCTTTCTTTTTTAAAAGTTTATTTGAGAGAGAGCGAGCGAGTGAGCGAGTACGAGCAGGGTAGGGGCACAGAGAGAGGGACAGAGAAAGAATCCCAAGCACAGACAGTGTGGAGCCCTATGCGGGGCTTGAACTCACAAACCGTGAGATCATGACCTGAGCTGAAACCAAGAGTTGGACACTTAACTGACTGAACCCCCCAGGCGCCCCTACAGTTAGTTCTCAATATATTTTGAGTTTAGTATCACATCCTATGTTATTGTTTATAACATGTCTAATATCCTTTTTAAAATTTTGACTGTTATTTACAGTATAAACTTAGAAGGCACTAAAACTTTACATGATTTCAGTTTTCCCATTTACATCCATGTCTCTCCAATATTTAAGAATCTGTTAGGGGGCGCCTGGGTGGCTCAGTTGGTTAAGCGTCGACTTCGGCTCAGGTCCGATCTCACGTTTGTGGGTTCGAGCCCCGCATCAGGCTCTGTGCTGACAGGTAGCTCAGAGCCTGGAGCCTGCTTCCGGTTCTGTGTCTCCTTCTCTTTCTGCCCCTCCCCCTCTCACGCTCTGTCTCTCTCTGTATCAAAAATAAATAAAACATTAAGAATGACAGCTTCCATTATTTTGTGTTAATTTTTTAATACAATTAAAATTTTTTTTTGATGCTTATTATTGAGACAGAAACAGAGAATGAATGGGGGCGGTGCAGAGAGAGAGAGGGAGACACAGAACTTGAAGCAGGCTCCAGGCTCTGAGCTGTCAGCACAGAGCCTGATGTGGGGCTTGAACCCACAAACTGTGAGATCATGACATGAGCTGAGGTCAGATGCTTAACTAACTGACCCTGAGCCACCCAGGCACTCCATAACAATTTTTAAAATGTTTTTGAGAAAGTGAGACGGACAGAGCATGAGTGGGGGAGGAAACAGAATATGAAGCAGGCTCCAGGCTCTGAGCCGTGGGCACAGACTCCAACGTGGGACTTGAACCTACAAACTGTGAGGTCATGACCTGAGTTGAAGTTGGATGCTTAACCAACTGAGCCACCCAGGCACCGATGTTAAGTTTTTAAAAAGTTAATGTTGAGAGAGAGAAAAGGCATGAGGGGCAGAGAGGGAAGGAGAGACAGAATCCCAAGCAGGCTCTGCACTATCTCAGTGCGGAGCCAGATGTGGGGCTTGAACCCATGAACCATGAGATCATGACCTAGGCTGAACTGAGTCACCCAGGGGCCCCCATTTTGTTAATTTAAGAATGTTATTGTTATACATTCCCTATTTACTTACTTTGAGCCACCTACGTGCCCCTTGTTTCATTTTTAAATAATTACCATCAGTGTTTTATGAATGACTATAAATGTCATGTTACATTAAAGGGCTACCTATTTTGAAGACAATTCATTGAAACTCATACTATTTTTTCTGATTTTCCTGAGTGTCAATTAATATATCTTACATTCCTTTAGTGTACTTTTATGATAAAAACTTTAGTAGCTAATATATTTATATGGTACAAAAATCTAAATGTGAAAAGGTATTCGCTAAGGAGCCTTCCTCCAGTCCCTGCCCCCATCCATTCTACTCGCCTCCCAACGTGCACCAATTCTCATTAGTTTCTTTTTATTTTTCCATGGTTTGTCTAGGTGACATATTTTTCTTTCTCCCTTTCTAAAGGTAGTATACTGTGTATATGTCTGGTATTTGCTTTACTTTGATCGTTCTATTCCCGGGCACAGAAATTACCATGGTATTCTATGTGGACACATCATATTCAACCAGGGTCACTTAGATTGTCTTCAGAGGTGAATGCATCTTTAATACTGGTAATTAGATCGTCATACATAGGGAGTGTACCATTCTGCATGTCCACCAGTATTATACCTGTTTCCCAACACACCACCAATATGTTGTTATCAGATTTCTAGAAATCTGATAGAAAAAAGATGGTAATCTGGTTGAGGTTTAATCTGCATTTCTAATTATGAGTAGGGCTGGACATCTTTCCATGTGTTTATGGGTCATTTGTGTTCCTAAGCGAATCTATTGGTCTTTCTCTTGGTGTACAAAGTATGATTCACTTTGCTGGGTTGTCCCAACACTTCTTATGAGCCCCTTCTACTTCACGGCTCTTCTTTTCAATTTTCCTGGTCACTTGTATTTATTATTTCCATTTGAATTAGAGAGTAGAACAGGGGGGAAATGGTACTGGCATTATAATAAGGATTACATTCACTTCATGAATTAACCTGGCGAGAAATGACCTTTTAAATCTTCCTCGTCAGCCTGGTATTTCTTCCCATTCATTCCGATCTCCTTCTTTGTCTTCTGGAAACATTTTCAAGTTTTCCTCATAATATCTGCATGTTTCTTCAGTTTATTTCTAGGTGTTTAATCTTGTTTGTTCCAATATAACTTCTAAATAACTGCATTTATGAAAGCTAATGATTTCCATATAATAATTGTTCATCCCATCGCCTTACTGAATGCTCTTACGATTTATAATTTTCAGACACTTCCTGTGGTTTTCCAGGTGCACAATTACATCAGAGGTAACAGATTCTTAAAATCCTAAACATCTCATTTCTTTCTCATTTATAACTGCTCTGGCCGATACTGAATACACAATATCAAACAGCAGCAGTGATCGTGGGCTTCGCTGTCGTCCTGATTTCAGTGGGAATGCCTTCCAGTGTTTGCTGTTAAACAGGTGCAGACTGAAAGGAAGTATCCGTTACTTACTGTTTTGTTTAGTGTTTTGTGAAGGCAGAAGGCATTGGTATTTTGTCTAATATCTTTTCAGTAACTATGAAATTGATCAGAGAATTCTTGTCTTTTATTACAAAATAGATATTAATAGACTTTCTATTATTAAATCACTTTTGCATTCCTGGAATAAATCTTCCTTGGTCAGGACAGCTTTTTGTCAGATTGTGGTATCTTTGTCATATTAGTTTCATAAAAAGAAATTGGAATTTTTTTTAATCTGAAAATTTTCGTATCATTTAAATTGTCTAATTAAAAAATTTTTTTTGATTTTTTAAAATTTATTTTTGAGAGACAGAGAGAGCACGAGCAGGGGAGGGTCAGAGAGAGAGGGAGACACAGAATCTGAAATAGGCTCCAGGCTCTAAGCTAGCTGTCAGCACAGAGCCGGACGTGGGGCTTGAACCCACGAACTGTAAGATCATGACCTGAGCCAGAGTCAGACGATTAACCGACTGAGCCACCCAGGTGCCCCTAAATTGTCTAATTTTTAAAGCTTTTTAAGAATTTCCTGTGAAACTCGGGGCACTGACAAAAAAATGTTTGTTTATTTTTGAGAGAGACAGAGAAGGGGGGGGGCGGAAAGAGATAGACAGACAGATAGAGAGACACAAAGTACAAACAGGGGAGGGGCAAAGAGAGAGGGAGACATAGAATCCTAAGCAGGGTCCATGCTCTGAGCTGTCAGCACAGAGCCTGATGCGGGGCTTGAACTCATGGACCATGAGATCATGACCTGAGTTGAAGTCAGAGGTTTAACCAACTGAGCCACCCAGGTCACCCTAGAAAAAAAATTTTTTAGCTTTATTTATTCATTTTGAGAGACAGAAACCACATGAGCAGGGGAGGGGCATGGCAGGGGAGGGGCAGAGAGAAAAGGAGAGAGAGAATCCCAAGCAGGCTCTGTGCTGCCAGTGCAGAACCCAACATGGGGCGTGAACCCACGAAATAGATCATGACCTGAGTCGAAACCAAGAATCAGACACTTAACTGTGACAGACTCAGGCGCCCCCACACTGCTTATCTTTTTAGGTGAATGACTTATATTTTAAAAGAAACTGGAAGTTTTAGAGGGCAAGAATGGAGCACTATGTATCATTTTAATCCACTGATATCAACTGGAGAATCCAACCCTACCTAAGGAAAGAGCACGTAGTATTTATTAAGTGTTGGTTAATGATTCTAAGTTTAAATCGTCAGCTTTGGGGTATGGGTAAGGGAGGGAGATGGAAAGGGTGAGAAATGGGTCTCAGGGTCTCAACGTCAATGGCCAAAGTGTTCCTGGAATTGGTAACCTACCCACCAGCCAGTCACCTAAAATAAATGCTTGTTTTATCCAAGACTGAGGAAAAACTCAGTGTAATAAATCTGATCTCTTTATGCTTTCCCCTACTAAGAAAACATTAGGCTAATATCATCCTCAATGGGGAAAAACTGATAGCTTTTCTCTTTCGGCAAGGAAGAAGTCAAATTTTCACTTTTTGCAGACAACAGGATAATCTATGTGGAAACCCAGAAGACTCCAAAAATATTGCTAGAACAGATACATGAATTCAGCAAAGTCGCAGGATATAAAAGCAACATACAGAAATCTGTTGCATTTCTATACACCAATGATGAAGCATCAGAAAGAGAAATCAAGGAATTGATTCCATTTACAATTGCACCAAATACCTTAAGATAGGAGTAAACCTAACCAAAAAGGTAAAAGATCTGTCTGCTAAAAACTATAGAAAGCTTATAAAAGACATTGAAGATGACAAAAAGAAACAGAAAAGCTCTCCATGCTCATGGATTGGAAGAACAAATATTGTTAAAATGTTGATACTACCCAAAGCAATCTACATATTCAATCCAATCCCTATCAAATAAACACCAGCATTCTTCACAGAGCTAGACAAATCATCCTAAATTTGTATGGAACCAGAAAAGACCCCAAATAGCCAAAGTAATGTTGAAAAAAGAAAACCCAAGCTGTAGGCATCACAATTCTGGTCTTCAAGCTGAATGACCAAGCCATAATCATCAAGACCGTACAGTATTGGCACAAACCAGACACAGAGATCAAAGGCACAGAATAGAGAACCCAGAAATATATCCACAAATGTATGGCCAACTAATCTTTGACAAAATGGAAAAAAGTCTCTTTAGCAAGTGGTGGGAAAACTGGACCACTTTCTTACACCAAAGACCAAAATAAATTCAAAATGGATGAAGACCTAAAGGTAAGACAAGAAAGCATCCCAGAGAAGGAAACAGGCAGCAACCTCTTTGACCTTGGCTGCAGCAACTTACTACACATGTGTCCAGAGACAAGGGAAACAAAAGCAAAAATAAACTTATTGGACCAAGATAAAAAGCTCTGCACAGCGAAGGAAACAATCAACAAAACTAAAAAGCAACTGACAGAAGAGAAGATATTTGCAAAAAACATCTCAGATAAAGGGTTAGTATCTAAAATCTGTAAAGAAATTATCAAACTCAACACTCAAAAAACAAATAATCCAGTGAAGAAATGGGCAAAGGACATGAATAGACACTTCCCCAAAGTAGACATGCAGACAGATGGCCAACAGACACATGAAAAAATGCTCAGCATCACTCAACCACTCATCATTAGGGAAACACAAATCAAAACCACAATGAGATACCACCTCACACCTGTCAGAGTGGCTAAAATGAACAACTCAGGCAACAACAGATGTTGGCAAGGACGTGGAGAAGGAGGAACCCTTGTGAACTGCTGGTGAGAATGAAAACTGGTGTAGCCACTCTGGAAAAATAGTATGGAGGTTCCTCAGAAAGTTAAAAATAGGGGTGCCTGGGTGGCCTGACTGAGGTCAGTTAAGCATCCAACTCTTGATTACGTCTCAGGTCATGATCTCAGTTTGTGAGTGTAAGCCCTGCATCAGGCTCTGCACTAACAGTACATACCCTGCTTTGGATTCTCTCTCTGTCCCTCTCGTGTGTTCCTACTCTCTTTCTCTCTCAAGATAAATAAGTAAACTTAAAAGAGTTAAAAATGGAATTACCTACAATCCAGCATTGCACTAGTAGGAGCACGTGCACCCCAATGTTTACAGCAGCATTATCAATAATAGCCAAATTATGGAAGGAGCCCAAATGTCCATCAACTGATGAATAGATAGAGAAGATGTGGTCTAATATATAGGAATATTATATATAATATATATGTAATGGAATATTACTCAGTGATCAAAAAGAATGAAATCTTGCCATTTGCAACAACATGGATCAAACTAGAGTGTATTAGGCTAAATAACACAAGTCAGAGAAAGAAATATATGATTTCACTCGTGTGGAATTTAAGAAACAAAACATGAATATAGGGGAAGGGAAGGAAAAATAAGATAAAAACAAAGAGGGAGACAAACCCTAGGAGACTCTTTAATACAATACAGAGAACAAACAGGGTTGCTGGAAGGGAGGTGGCTGGGGGTGGGGTGGGGTCAATGGGTGACGCGCATTAAGGAGGACACTTGCTGAGTTGAACACTGGTAGTATTCGTAAGTGATACCTAACTAAATTGTACTTTTGAAACCAATACTACACTATATGTTAACTAACTTGAATTTAAAAAAAACAAACAAAAACACTAGGGGCATGTGGCTGTCTCAGTCCATAGAGCATGTGATGTTTGATCTCAGGGTCATAAGTTCAAGCCCCATTCTGGGCATAGAGTTTACTTAAAAAGTACATAAATATCTATATATCTATATGCATCTGTGTGGCTTAGTTAAGTGTCTACTCTTGATCTTAGCTCAGGTCATGATCCCAGGGTTGTGGGACTGAACCCCACACTGAGCTCTGCACTGAGTATGGAGACTGCTTAAGATTCTCTCTCCCTCTCTGACCTTCTCCCCCCACTCATGAGCTTTCTCTCTCTCTTAAAAAAAAAATTTTAGTATCACTATCCTGACCATACAGTGTAAGGCAACCAGAGTTCAACAGTCATGGATTTTTGTCACCCCAGGCAACTCACAAAACCCACTTTCTGCTCCGTTTTAGCCTCAGAAGCAAAGAGCCCTGAAGGTGAAGTAAAACATATTAGGCACTCAGCAAAACGATGTTTGAGGGCTCCTGACTCTACGGTAGCAGTGTATTTGTAGAGAAAGGCTGAATCATCTCTCACCAGCTTACAGAGAACTGTTGCCAGATGAGTTCATATGTAAAATTCTCCTTTAAGATTATTTGTTAACCATTACTGGGAAATAAGCAGAAATGAAGAAGGAGCCATTCTCCAACCATACAGGAAATTCACTGAAAAAATTAGGAGAAATGCATCAAGAAGGCGGTACAATTCTGGGCTAAGGCTGCAGGCTCTGGTGTTAGAATCCCTGAGTCTAGATCCCTGCTCTGCTACCTACTACTGTGTGACTTTTAACAATTAACATTTTTCTGCTTTAGTTTCATCCTCTGTAAAATAGTAATAATTCCTATGTCCTACAGTCTAGTGTGAGAAATGTACAAGATAATAAATGCATGTAGACTAGTGCCTACATGATGATACACAAGTGCTAAGTAAGTGCTAGATATGATTTCCATCAATAGTGTGATATATTTTCATTCATCCTAGTAGAGTTCATAGCTATTGGGATATCAAGGGGAAAAAAAAAGACTTAAAGGAGTTAGTCATGCACCCAATGAAAACACCAATTTAAAATACACCTGTTGGGCGATTGGCATGAGATCCAGAAAATGGATTCAGAAACAATGGCTGAATTGTTCAGAAACAACCTGGCTGCATTTTTAGCTGTTTAAATATTTGATGTCAGTACACTAGCTCTAAGTCTTGTTTACCAAAAGAAGTCCCCTCCCCCCCTGCTGCCCTAAAGATATACAAGCAATGGCCACCCACAGCTGGTGTAGGCTCTGCCACATGGAATAAAAATTAAACGAGCATCAACATGTACTTAGCTACTGTTAATCAGGTCTTTAAAAAGTCTGATGAGGGGTGCCTGGGTGGCCCAGTTGGTTAAGCATCCAATTTTTTTTTTTTTTTTTTTGAGAGAGAGAGAGAGAGGAAGCATGAGGGAAGGGCAGAGAGAGGAGACACAGAATCCAAAGCAAGTTCCAGGCTCTAAGCCGTCAGCACAGAGCATGATGTGGGGTTTGAACTCACAAACTGAGAGATCATAATCTGAGCCAAAGTCAGATGCTTACCCGACTGAGCCCCTGAGGCGCTCCAAACATCTAAGTCTCGATTGCAGCTCAAGTCATGGTTCACAGTTCGTGAGTTTGAGCTCGACATCAGGCTCCGTGTTGGCAGCGCGGAGCCTGCTTGGGATTCTCTTTCTCACTCTCTCTCTGCCCTTCCCCTGTTCAGTCTCTGTCTCTCTCTCTCAAAAATAAAATACACATTAAAAAAAAAAAATAAAGTTTGATGAAATAGAAGAACATGCTTTTTCCATAGCATTCAATGTGAACACACAAGATTTCTTACCCAGTAACATCATCTCTCCAACACTGTCGTCTTTCTCTGAGGTGGGTTGCTGAATAGCATCTAGGCTCACACATTCTTCTTGGGAGTGAAATACATTCAAATCCTCGAAGACCAGCAGCTCCTGAAAGAGCAGTAGGCCCCAATCCTCTTAATAACAGAGGTTCTTCGACAACTCTGCTGGTAAAATAGACTGAGACCCAGAGATCAGGAAAGGGAAGGTGAAAAGGACCTAAAAATTGTACGAAGATGCAGCAGACAAGAAACCCGGGCTCAGGAGCCAAAGGACAAGCAGAGGAGAAATATCCAAGGAGGCAGTGAAAACAAGGCCACTCTCCTTACAAGAGTATGTTCTTATATACGGGTGAGCTGAGCAGGGAGGCCCCAAGAGCAGAGGAGGTGTACTCAAAACAGAGAACTGGACAGCTGAACCCACCTCAGGCTCAGTATTCCGGTACAGAGACAGTGCGTCCTGTTTCTGCTGGATTCCGTCTCTGGGTAGAAGCTTCACCATGGGACGAGGTTGCACTGGGGAAAGAGGAAGCTGTAGTTAATGGAAAAGTCAGGCACTCTAATATGGAAACCCTAATCACACCTTGAGGCCACACTGTCCTCAATCCCTCAGAAGGCAACTTACATTTTTTTCAGATTCTGTGAGCCCAGGGAAGAGTTCAAGCCATAACAGGGTCTTGAACCTCTATCTAGGGTCTCCTCGTTATGAAAAGAATGACTCCCTTAGGATTTTTAAAATTCCCATTACTACTAAAGGGGAGGGTAAAGTCTGGAGATACCCATAACAAGCACATAATTTCCAAAATTCCACATTAACTGTAGTCAATTAACGCACCCACATTTCTTTATCCTAAAAAGATATACACTCCCCCACTAAGAAAAAAGATACACGTTGCTCATTCTGTGACTTTTACACACATCCAGCAATCCACTCCAACTGTAGCTTGAGAAAAAAATACTCCCTCTCCGCAGTATGCTGACTTCCTGGAATCAACTCCCCCCCCCCCCCGGCCCCCGCCCCAATACCCACTATCCTAACTTGAATTCATTACTAACATGAAAACCTATTTCAGAACCTAGTACCATCCCCTTCTTTTCTAGTGAAACAGCATATGCTTCTTACATCTGTTCTGAAAGTTTGAGCTCACATCCTTCATAATAACCAAAGTCTCCTTGACTTTCTGATCGGGCTGGACCACGCCTGGCTTGGGCAAGAAGGTGAGGAAGTGCTCCAGAACTAGCTGGTGGATGGTCTTGGGCCCACTAGTAGCATCTCGAAGTAGGTCTTGGCCCAGCTTGGATTCCGGAGGAACTCTCAGTATAAAGGACCGCTTTGGCTTTAGGGGCATTGGAACGACTTTTGCGGCCATCGCGCCTTGAAATCACACACCACACTCGTTTTGCAGAGCTTCAGGAGTCCCCTCTTACTGAAGGAGGTCTGTCCGACAGCCAAGCTGCAGACAAGAGAAACCACGGGTTACCCACAAAACCAGGTACGCATGCCTGCACTCCAGTGGATGGCTTGGATAGAGATGCCACAGGAAATGTAAAGCAGAAGGAGAGAGAAGCTGGCGTGGGGAACACCCAACTGAAACGGAAGATCCCTGAACTAGAAACTCCTAGCAAGGCCTGAAAGCAAGATCTGAAAGCTGTAGGATGTCCAAACCTCAAGGGTCATTCTCCTGAGAAATAGGAGATGCAAACTCTGCTGGGAAGAGCGGATGAACTCAGGCGGGTAGGAAGAGCAATGGGCTAGAAGACAGGACCGCTGGGGTCCAGTCCCGAGGGCATCTGCTTAGAAGGTGGCCTGGCCATTCAGTCAAGCCCCACTGCGCACCTAGGACCGCAGGTCCCTCAGATGCCGTCCAGGGGGCAGCTGATGGCTCAAGGAGCAAACGCAAGGCTCCAAGAGCTGTCCGTACGTGGCCTGCTGACTCCTTTCCGCCGTGAAAGCCCTGGCTGAGAGCGGCAGAGGACCTCCCAGTGGGGAGCCGCAGGCCAGGCCCACTCTGGAGCCTCGCCTACCGGCCGAGGGGCACCTTTACCACAACGACCAGCCCGCGGCATTGCCCGGGGTGTGTTCCCGGCTCCCCAGCCGGCCAGGCAGCCCCAGCAAGTGACCAAGCTCTGCTCCCCAGAGGCCCCGTCAGCCTGGTTCCCGCCCTCGCAGAGCCCCTCACCTCTCGGGGGGGCTGTGCCGCCCCTGGGAGCTCGCAGGGGACGGTGCGGAGACCCAGACGCAGAGACACGGAAACCAGGCGCGAGAGGCCAAGCCCTCCCCTCGCCCTTCGGTGTGCCCTCACAGGCCGAGGGCGACGATTGGTAAGCGCCGCCGTCAGTTGAGGAGGAAGGTCGGACGCGGTGCCTTCTGGGAAGCCGAGCGCCTCGGCAGCCGCTACGTCACTACCGGTACCTCTTTCCGGTGCGGAAGCCTGGTCTCCCCGCTCGGAGCGGGCAGTCTGCGCTAGTCAAGGCGACGTTCGAGGCCGGTCGATAGAGCTCTCGGCGACAGAGGGAGGCTAGGCTGGCGGCAGATGCTGTCCCTGGGGCTCTATTTGGGAAATGAAAGCCAGAAAGCTGGCTCCAGTCCTCCGTGACAAACTGGCACCTCTCCGAGTACTGGCGGGGTAGCTCTAGGGCCTGCTGGGAAGTGTAGTCCGGCTCCAAACAGCCAATGGTAGGCCGCAGGCGCAGCGGCTGGGAAGAGGCCGTACCACCTTCACCCCACCCACACCCCACCCCGAGGCTCGGCCGGAAGTGGGCTGCCTCTAGGACCGGAAGATCTGCCGAAGCAGAGGTGTTTCCGCCACAGCGTCCAGAGTGAGTCAAAAGATTGCAGAGGCGGTGAGTGGGTGGCGGGTCAGCGTCTTTGCCGGGTTTTGGGTCCAGTCACAGCTGTGCCTACGGACAGGGGCTGACCGTAGGTCAGAGCCGGGCGACCCTCGTCTTCCCTGCTTCTACCGTGCGGTCTGAACGCGTCGTCTTGTTTTCTGAGAAATTCTACTGGTCCTTCTGTTAGACCTTTCCCTCCTGGAGCGAGTCACTGAGAGTGAAACCCATGGACACAAACGGAGATGGTGAATGGGTTTTATTTTAGTTCAGCCAAACGGCCCTTCCCAAGTGTTGGCAAGTCCTCAGGACAGAGCGCCGCCGAGCAGGAGCTCAGGGTTTTTAAGGGCTTTGGCAAGACAAAATGTCATCATTTAGCCAATCATAGGTCCGAAGGGGAGGCGAAGCAGGTGCACAGAGGCGAGAACTTTGCGATTAAAGGGTGGGATCTAGCAACAGTATCTTAGAAAACAAGTTAACATTTAAGTTATAATTTATGGGTTACATTTTAGGACTCCCAGAGCTCAATTTCCCAATCCTTGATTGCTCAAGCAGAAAAGGTTTGGGGAGCGAAACGATGGTTCGTATTTTTTCATTAGGGTCCGCTTGACGGAGGAGGGTCTTCCACTTCTCCAGTCACCTTCGTTTCCCTCCTCAGCCTCTCACGGAGGCGCAAGCATCCTTTCTCCTTCCATTGTTCCTGTACTGGGTTCATTCCCCATTGAGCCACTGCTCCGGGTTATGACAACCTCCGGACAGGGATTGCCGTATTCCTCCCAGTAACACCAGCCTCCAGCCGGATGACAAAAGTAAAAATACAAAAAAAAATTTTTTTTTCCTTAACCTTGACTATAGGTGACTCACTTAGCCATGAATTAAAATATGTTATGGAAAGGGCACCTGGGTGGCTCAGTCCGTTAAGCACCCACTTTGGGTCACAATCTCATGGTTTGTTGGTTCAAACCCCACATCAGGCTCACGGTTGTCAGCGCTGTTAGTGCAGAGCCAGGAGCCTGCTTCAGATTCTGTCTCTCCCCCCGCCCTGCCCCTCCACTCGTGCTCTGTCTCTGTCTTTCAAAAATAAATAAACATTAAAAAATTTTTAAACATATGCTACAGACTAGTGCCAAAACTGTGTGCTACCACAAGTTTTTGTAAAATAAAAGAATATTTGCTTTTCTGGACATCAAAAACAAAAAGCAAACAACAAAAACTCCTTCAATCGAACCAGTATGGTTTGGGGGCACTTGGGTGGCTCAGTTGGTTAAGCTTCCAACTATTTTGGCTCAGATCATGATCGCACAGTTGGTGACACAGAGCTCTGTCTTGGGCTTTGCCCTGACAGCAGGGAGCCTGCTTGGGATTCTCTCTCCCTCTCTCTTTGTCCCTTCCCTGCTTAGGTGCATTCTCTCTCTCTCTCTCTCTCTCTCTCTCTCTCTCTCTCTCTCTCTCTCTCTCTCTCACACACACACACACACACACACACTAAACTGAAAAAAAAATGCGGGGGTGCCTGGGTGGCTTAGTGGGTTAAATGGGAGACCCTTGATTTTAGCTCAGATCATGATCTCATGGTTCGTGAGTTCCAGCCCTGCATCTAGCTCCATGCTCACATCTTGGGGACTGCTTGGGATTCCCTCTCTGCCCCTCCTGTGTGCTTGCGCCCCCCCGCCCCTCCCCCCAAAAAAGCAGTAGGCAGGTCATGATCTCTTGTTTAGTGAGTTTGAGTCCTACATCAGACTGCACGTTACAGTGAGGAGCTTGCTCCTCCTTACCCACTCTCTGCCCCTCCTGCGCGTTCTCTCTCTTTCTCTCAAAACAAATAAATAGGGGTGCCTGGGTGGCTCAGTCAGTTGAGCCTCTGACTTCAGCTCAGGTCATGATCTCATGGTTCATGGGTTTGGGCCCCGAGTCAGGCTCTGAGCTGTTAGCAAAAGAGACTGCTTTGGAATCTGTGTCTCCTTCTCTCTCTGCCTCTCTCCCATTTGTGCTCTGTCTCTCTGTGTCTCTCAATAATAAATCAATGTAAAAGAAAAAAAAATTTTTTTTAAATAACCTTAAAAGAAAATCAGTATGACTTGAACTAGGAGTAAATAAGTAGAACAGTAGAAAAGAATAGTAAGTGCCAAAATTGACCTGAATGTATGTGAACCTTTATGAAAGGGTTGCATTTCAACTTAGCATAAAATAAATGGTGCTAAGCAAAAGTTGTTCTTCTGGAAAGAAAGAAAGACTCATTATCCTTTATACTTTATACCAAAAAAAGGGAATTTAATAATCAATAAAAGAACACAAAATAACATTAGTTTAATGTAGAGGCAAGACAAGAAATTGAAGTGCCTTAAAGTATAATCCTGTGTAACTATATTTTTTAAAAAACTTTAAAAAAGCAGTATTAATACAGTCAAATAAGGAATAGACTGGAAAGCAATTGTAAAAGAAAGACCAGATAAAGAATTAGACATTCCCAACATACAAAGAGCTCCTGCCAACTGATAAAAGACAAAAGGCAAAGGTATGAAGTCATGAAAACTAAATGTCATTAATATTTGAAAAGATGCCTAGGCACTTTGGGAATAGTTTGTCAGTCTCTTAACATGTTATCGTAGAATGATGGCCCACCATTTCCATTCTTAGGTATAAGCTCAGGAGAAATGAAAACATACAAAACTTGTATGTGAATAGCAGCATTATTCATGATGGCTGAAAAGAAACATTCCAGATGTTTATTAGCTGATGAGTGGTTAAACGAGATGTAGTCTATCCACCCAAGGGATGATTTTTCAGCAGTACAAAAAGGAACGAGGTGCTGGTGCATCATGTCACATGGGTGGACCTGCAAATATCACGCCAGACAAAAGAACGCGATCTTAGAAGCCCGCAGATCGTACGGTTCTGCTGTCACGGAATGTCCAGGGAGGGCAAGTCCACAGAGACAGCACGTAGGCTGGTGGCTGCACAGGGCTGTGAATCGGAGAGAATGGCCAGTGGACGCAGGGCCTGTTTGGGGGGTGATGAAAATACTCTGGATTTAGAGGTGCTGTTTGTACATATTGTGAATACACGAAAACCCACTTAAGACACACTTTGATGTTTATGCGCGAGCAGGGGAGGAGCAAAGAGAGGGAGACACAGATTCTGAAGCAGGCTCCAGGCTCTGAGCTGTGAGCACAGAGCCCAATGCGGGGCTCAAACTCACGAGCTGTGAGATCTTGACCTGAGCCAACACCAGACACCCAACTGACTGAGCCACCCAGGCACCCCTTAATATACACTTTGAAAGGGTTGATTTTATGGTATGTGAATTACATCTCAATTTAAAAATAGACAGACATTTTCATCTTATAAATACAAATGTTTAGTATTTAAAATATGTATGAAGAAGTACTACAGACAGCTGGGTTCAGTGTCTAGATTCCACATAGCAAGTAGTCAGAGGACCTGTGCTGTTCTGTAGAATGAAGTGAAAAGTCGGAGTTCATACGGAAAATTCACAGCCTCACTAGCAGGTAATGAAATAAAACAGGTAAAACCCCATTGATCTCTATTGAGTCAGCCCAAAATTTTAAATGACAACCATTGCCGTAGGCATGAAACGTTACTACTCTTTCTGAAGGGCCGTGTGGCCGACTGTAACAAGTGTTACCAAATAGTTCACATTCTGCAGCCATTTTGCGACTAACAGGAGAAAAAAATATATATGGGAAAGTGGTGGAAAAAAGTAAAGGAAATGTTCATGGAAAGGTTTTATCAAGGGAGAATTGGGAGCGGCTAAGCAAATAGAACACATGAAGTGTGTCAGAGTATCTACTATGTGTGTAGAACAAACCTCCATGAAGAAACCCCCGTGGGGTAGGAGGATTTTAGTCTAATATTCATTTGATTCTTTTCTCTCTCTCTCTCTCTCTCTCTCTCAGATCCTTTCTCTTTGCATCCCTTTAAATGGGGGATAATAGAGTATCTGTGAACTAGAACACCCAATATTCCCCAGGCTTTTCATAGAGCAGGACAGATATTTTTTTAAAAGCTGACACTTGAAATCTGTGTCCGATGTTTTCCCACCCCAGCAGCTCCATCTTTTTCATGGTGTTCAGTAGGGCAATGGAGTCTCACAGTGATTGACTAACTGACAACAAATTGAGTGCAAACAGAGTGCAATTATGACCAAATTTTCTACTTGATTTCTTTATGGGGTCTAGCCAGTACAATAAAGTATTAACCCAGGTACAAAAACATGACCATGCAGTCTGCTTGATTTATTTTTCAGCTTTCCAAGCCCTCAAGAAAGTGGGGGATAGAATGAGGGCACACAGCTTTGCCCTCCAGTTCTGAGGGAAAATGAGGGTGAGGTCTCTGGCTGGGGCATCTCCGGGTGCTAATTCATACAAGGATTTATTAAGCAGCAGCCATGTACTTCCTCCTTTGAAGCCTCATCAGTACAAGTGCTCTTTTTATCCTTCTTTTACCAATATTTGTGCGCCTAGCTTATTTCTGCAACCATTCCATAGGCATTTCGGGCATAGGCACTGTTCTCTTATTCATTATATCACCCACAGCAGCCGAAACCCAGTAGGTGCTCAGTAACGACAGTTGAGTGTACAGATTCAAGATACAAGGCTGGGATCCAGAAGAGAGATGCAAAGTGTTGGGCATTCATTGAGGCCCCTGGGTACCCACTGGGCATATAGTCAGAGGATCCAAGTTCTTCCCTCCATCATGTGTTCCAGGGCTGAAGATAGGTTGAAGGGGCCCAGAGCAAGAGACCCCAGTGAATGTGTAGATAATGGATTTGTTTGTTACATTGTAAAAGTAAATGTTTTCAGTGATGTAATCAAGGAAGATGCCCACGCGTCTGGGGGGTTCCGTCAACTGCAGGCGTGTTGGGGGCGTGGTGGACACCTGGAGTTCACTTCGCTTCGTCATTATCACCACCCAGTAGCCATTGTCAGGTGACAGGGTCATGTTCCCCTTTCTGCTTATGGATGCCTTGCAGATACCCAGGATCCACCCTGTCTTGGTTCCTACCTCCACTTCCCAGTAATGGCGGCCAAAGAGGAAGCTGGGAAGGCCTAGGGCGATGACGCAGCTGTCGAATCTTTCTGGATTGTCAGGCAGACGATCCCACTTGTTTCCAAGTCTCAGGCTTTTCAGGTCATTCGAGAAGATGAGATTGGGGTGCGCAGTTTCTGCATCCAGAATCACATTAACTGCAGAGAAAATTAGAATACCTGGCTGGGGGTCCCTGGGCAATGTCCCCACAGGGTTCTCCCCACCTTCAGGAAACATGGACAGGGATGCTCTTCTAGAATTCAGTGGAGGTCAGCACAGGGACCCGGCAGGGGAAGGCCACTTGCCTTGGTCGGGACACTTACCAGCATATGCCTGAGCGCAAATCAGGTCTGGAACTATAGAGAAAAAGAAGATGGGGAAGGGGGGAACCCTGAGCATCCCAATTCAGAGAGGCTAAATCTACCCTGGTCACAACCAGGACAGACAAGGACCCCCGTCCCAGCTCAGGACCTTGCTTCCTCTGCTGAGATGAACCCCATTCCTCCCAGACCCCAGGGTCTGCCTTAGAGACTCTGGTCTGATGGGATGAGCCAGCCAACAAGTCCAGCACAGAGCCCATGAGGGCTTCCTTCTGCCTTCGCTGCAGGGGTTTTTCTCGCTTCTAAACAATGCCCAGAAGTCAACAGGGTAGGGATTCTCAGAGTGACCCCGGCAAGCACATCATACCCCCACCGTACTCACCATTGATGGTGACCATTTCCGAATGCAGAGTTTCTAAAAGAAGAAAGGGAGCTTGCGTTAGGTTCCCTGGCTAGGGGCAGATCAGGAAGAGGCTGGAGGTGGCATCAGAAAGGCAGTGGGAGATGGAGAAGAGATGCCAGGAGGTTTGGGCTGTGTGGATCTCAGGGAGGAAATGAGCAGGTGCCGGCCATTTTCTTCCTAGTCCACCTACCCGAGAAGTACTTCATGCTCTTCTCCACAAACTTTGATTTCTGGTAGAACAAGTGGATCTTTTTTTCGACCTCCGGGGGAGTGGCCCATGGCTTAGGGACTGTCACCATCTTGGTCCTAGAGACAAAAGATTGTTGGGACACCTAGGTGGCTCAGTTGGTTGAATGTCCAACTCTTGATTTGGGCTTGGGTCATGATCTCAGGGTTATGATCCCATGGTCATGTTCCCCTTTCTGCTCATGGTCATGGGATTGAGTCCAAGTCAGGCTCTACAATGAATGTGGAATTTGTGCTTAGGTCTCTCTCCCTCTCTCTCTCTGCCCCTTCCCCATGTGTACTCTCTCTTTCTCTGAAAAAAAAAAAAAAAACAAAAAAACAAACTTGGCCAGAGAAGGCTGGAGCAGAGGGGTAGCCCAAGTTGCCATGAGCCGGAAGAAGCTATAGCCTTCACAGGGCACACCCAGCGTGCCTGCGCTGTGTAAAGAAAGTCTTCTCTGGAGTTCGAGCTTTAAACACTGGCCCTCAACTTTGGCTACAGATTGGCATCACCTAGGGTGTTTTAAAAAACATGGATATCAAAACCACAGTCAGTTTTAGTGGCCTTAAAATGATGCTGATATTGAAATGTTCAGCCCAGAATTATATAGGTCAAATTAATTACAAGTCTTTAGTCTTTTTCTATTAAAATAAAAAAGATGATTAAAAAAACACAATGAGATATGACTTCCTGGAATGGTTATT
The DNA here is from genome assembly GCA_004023785.1 of Mungos mungo. NCBI lineage: Eukaryota > Metazoa > Chordata > Mammalia > Carnivora > Herpestidae > Mungos > Mungos mungo. Next base: position 26,742 of record PISW01008386.1, read on the forward strand.
ATTATTCTGAAAAAATCAAAATGACAGATATTAGCAAGAACCTGGAAAAACTGGTACCCTTGTGCATTGGTGGTAGGAATGTAAAACGGTACAGACACAGTGGGAAATAGTATAATGGTTTCTCAAAAAACTAAACATAGGACCGCCTGGGTGACTCAGTCGGTTAAGCCTCCGACTTCAGCTCAGGTCATGACCTCACATTTCTGGGTTCAAGCCCTGCATTGGGCTCTGTGCTGACAGCTCAGAGCCTGGAGCCTGCTTCTGATTATATGTCTCCCTCTCTGTCTGCCCTTCGCCACTCATGCTCTATCTCAAAAATAAATAAAATATTAAAAAAAAAAACTAAACCTAGATTTACCATATGACACTTCAATTCTCCTTCTGGGTATTTACCCAATACCAGTTTCTCACAACAGTGAGAAAGTGGGAGCAACCCAAGTGTCCACTGATGGATGAAAGGATAAACAAATTGCGGTGTGCACATACAGTGGAATATTTCTCAGCCTAAAAAATGAATGAAATTCGGATACATTCTACAATGTGGATGAACCTTGAAGACATTACGCTAAGTGAGAGAAGCCAGGCACAAAAGCACAAATGCTGTATGGTTTCGTAAAGACAGGAAGCAGAGAGGAGGCTGCCGGGCGCTGGGGGAGAGGGCCATGGGCAGTTAAGGTTTAATAGTGTGGAGTTTCAATTTGGGAGGATGAAAAAGTTCTGGAGACCGTGGTGGCACTGGTTGCGCAATAATATGAATGTACATCATTGACGCCACTGAACTGGACATCTAAAAATGGTTCCCATGGTACATTTCATATAATATATGTTTTGCCACCGAAAAAAGGAAAAAGACCAAAAAAAATTATGCCAGGGTCAGACTCTTGAAGATTTGGATTTAGTTTGTGTGCCAGGGCCCGGATGTCCGGATTTTGTAGAGCTCCCAGCATCCTCTCTCCCTCCCCTCCCCTCCCCTCCCCTGTTGGCTGCGCTTAGCATCTCCACTCCTGGAAAGTGCTTCCCTCCCTACAAGCGCGTGTGGACTCAGGGAGGGAGGCGCTTCTGCAGGAACAGTTTTAATGAGGCAAATGGCCATCTTCAAGGAGGTTTCTCAGGAACCACCATTGCACCACAGGCTGTGTTCATTCTTTCCAGGCCTCAGCCCATGCTCTTTCTCCTCATCACACTCCCCATTTTTCCTACACAAATCCAAAAAGGCCTTGGCAAGCTGGAGGAGACGGGAGGAGCCCAGGAGGAGTCACAAGCCCGGGGTGGGGAGGATCTCCCTCCTAGGAAGGCCTCCCCACTGCTTCCTGGAGGATACCCAGGGGATCTCTTGGTACCTGTGCAGGGTGACTCCGATGTCCTAGGAGAGAAAAGAGGAAGCCCTCCATTACAAGTCTCCGAGGGACTGTGCTGACTCCTGTCCTTTCCTTCTGGGCTCTCAGCCCAGGGTATCAGCACAACTGGGGCACCCCTTTGTAGTTCTAATTCTCATCACCCAAAGTGCCAACCCAGTGGGGCTTGCAACAGAACCACACCCACGCCCTGCTTTTCTTTTCTGGGAGATGCCAGGGGCTCCCTTGAATGCTGAGACACCCTGGGCTCCTGAGAGCACATCAAAGGGATCTGGGCATAAGATTCTTGTTCTGTACTGTTTGGGGTAGAACGGAGCCCATGTCGTCCTCCTGGTCACAGTGGGCGAAGGACGGCCAGGTCCAGCCACACTCACCTGCATGAACTCCCATTCTGGCTGGCACTGCTTGGCCTCTAGCTCCCCAATCAGCTCATCGAGAAGGGCAATGTCTCTGGACACTCGGGTGCTGTATGACTCCCTGACCTGGCCAATGGTCCGGCCCAGCTCCTCGAGGGAGGCCATGAAGAGCTGCTCATGCTTCTCCAGAAAATGGTACAACTGCTTCAGCTGGTGCTGGATTCTCTGCTTCTGGGTTTCGGTCTGTTTCTGGGGAACAGAAGGATGGAGGGGGTCTGTGCAGTGCTGGGTGTGTGTGCCCGGGGAATCCCTGGAGGCCCACCCCCTGGACATGGGAAGCAGCAAGCGTCCTCAGCTTCTTGGAGGACTACATTTCAGAGCAGGAGGCAAAATGGACCCGAATCTTCCAGAACAGACTGAGAGCGGCAGGGGCTGGCTCTTGTAAAGTGCCCTAAAACCTAGTATTGTGGGTTGATTTGTATCCCCTCCAATACCTCTGTTATAATCCTAATTCCTAGTACTTTAAGAATATGGTCTTGTTTGGAAATACGGTCATTGCAGATGTAATTAGTTGCGATGAGGTCATACCGGAGTGGGGAAGTCAGGACACAGACACAGGGAGGACACCATGTGAAGAAACGTGGGGAAAAGATGAACAAGCTGAGGGGAGAAGCCTGGAATGTGTCTTTCCCTCAAAACCCTCAGAAGGAACCGATCTTGGCAACAACTTGATTGTGGACTTCTGGCATATAGAACTGGAGAGAATGTATTTCTGTGATTTAAGACATTCAGTCTGTGATACTTTGTGACGGCAGCCACAGGACATGAAGATACCTGGTGTCACCTACTTTCTTCCTTGAAAGCCAGTGCGAGGACGGCATATACCTGGGGTCATCAACGGACAAGGTTATGACGACCAAGTCTTCCAGGAGGGAGACTTCTCTCCGCTGCCCGCCAAAGCGTTGGCGTGCGGAAGGTCTTAAGTGTGGCTCTGAGTGGAGGCAGTCAGTCCATTCATGTGAATGGAAGTGAACTTGACTTCCACTACCATTGCACATGGGTCAGCCATTTGGTCCGTGTTCTGTCACCCCCTTTCTCCTCATCACTAGAGAGTTTCTGCAGAGAGGTGAAGTGGCTTTCGGGCACCTTCTCCTTCCTCCGTGGAGGGAGAAGCCCCTGTGGACCCTCTAGGACTGCACTGAAAAAGTCTTTTCGCTTCGGGCTCAAAAGGATAGTTAGTCCTTTTGAACCAAAAATATTTCCTTATCTGTAGTTGTCATTGTTGATGGTAGCAACATTGCCTTTTTTCTTTTTTAAAGAGGACAAGTCCGTTGTCATGTTCAGTGGCCTGTGTTCTAAAATTTTTCATTAAATTTGCTCTTGATTAAATTCACCTGCACACCTTGGACCAGGATACCGCGTACTTAAGGCTTTAGGCTGGCTAGCGCGTCACACGGAGAAGCAGCGGGGCCAGCGCCTCCCTCACTGTTACTGAGATACGGAATCATCCACTTGGCTGGGGAGGTGTCTACCACATCTCTCCACTGTAAAAATACATTATTTTCTTTATAATTATTAAGTAATTGGAAGAGTCAATATCCTGTCCTCTTAGAATCTTCTGCTAAAAATTTTAGCATCTGTTGATGATCCCTGTTGGTATCAATTGTTATATTGGTGTTTGTATAATGGAAAGTTTCTTCTTATTGTTTATTTATTTTTGAGAGAGGTGAGGTGGGGGAGGGGCAGAGAGAGCCGAAGACAGGATCTGAAGTGGGCTCTGTGCTGATTGCAGTGAGCCCAGTGTGTAGCTCGAGCTCATGAACCACAAGATTATGACCTGAGCCGAAGTTAGACGCTCAACCGACTGAGCTACCCAGGTGCCCCTGGAAATTTTCTAATTCAGTTATTCTATACTTGCTTTAGCTGGCATTGTGGCATAAAAAAGAGCTTACCCTTCCCCCTCCCATATGATTAAACAAAGTTTTCTTAACTGTTGAAAGGAGGAGGAGGAGCAGAAGGTGGAAACAGCATCACCTTTCGGTGGGGACCCATGTCACTGTGAGTGTCTTAAGGGAAGGCAGACCTTCTTGTCCGCCTGGATTTCCCTGTGCTCCCGGCTTCTGTCCCCCTTCATGGCAGGGGCATCCCTGACCTCTGCTTCACCCACAAGTTCCAACGCCATCTCAGCTTATAGGAAAGGGGTTTTCTTTTATTACACTTCATGAGTTTCCCAAAAGCCAGACACCTGGGCGAGTGCCATGCCTGTCCCCATTCCTGCCTTTGTTATCTTTGCCTGTTCCCCATTGTGGTGTGGTAGGAGATGGTCTAGCCAACAGAAATGTGTCCGCAAATTAGAGCTCCCTAGGGTGGGCGAATTCACTTGCAGGGAAAAAGGAAGCAACTTATGTGTCCAAGTTCAACAGAGGAAAGCCAACAGTGTATTTATTGAAATTCATGGCATCACAAAGTGACAGTTTTAAAGAAAATGTCTACTTTAACCATTTGAATTATAAAAATATGGTGTTTGTGGAAAAAATTAAATGGGCAACAATTATAAAAACAATACAGAGGAATATTTAAAATGGAAAAGTCTTGGGGCACCTGGGTGTCTTAGTCGGTTAAGCGTCTGACTCTTGATTTTGGCTCAGGTCGTGAATTAATGGTTCTTGAGATTGAGCCCTATATGGGGCTTCCTACTGAAGCCTGCTTCGGATTCTCTCTCTAGCCCCCTCTCTCTGCCCCTTCCCCTCTCAAATAAATAAAGAAGATTTAAGAAAATAAAATGGAAAAGCCTCACCTCCCATTTCCTCAATCGCATCCCTCAGCAACAGCCACTGGCATAAGTTTCTCTGAACCATTTAGTGACGAGCATGAGAAAGCCCAGGGCCCTGGGAGATTCCGCTCCCTGCGGGAGGTGGGTCTCCCTCTCCAGGGGCCAGCTCATCCTTGAGTTCCTGTTACCTCCTTGCCCTGTCAAGAACAGGTGATTCTCTCTCTCTCTTTTTACGTTTATTTATTTATTTTTGAGACAGAGAGTGCGCACAAGCAGGGGAGGGGCAGAGAGAGAAGCTGACACAGAATCCGAAGGAGGTCCAGGCTCTGAGCTGTCAGCACAGAGGCCAACCCCAGGGGCTTGAAACCACGAACCATGAGATTGTGGCCTGAGCCAAAGTCAGATGCTAAACCAACTGAGCCACCCAGGCGCCCCAAGAGCAGCTGATTCTAAATATGTGATCAGTTCTGCTTCCCTATGAATCAGAACATAATTTGGAGACCTCCTGCTCATACTTGGTCCCCTCCCTCCTTTTGTAGGGGTGAATCCAAGCAAGGACTGGCCACAGAACACCCCGTCCTTACCAGGAAGTCCGCGGTCGTCTTATTCCCCCGAGATCTCTGTTCCTCCCCAGATTTTCTCAGCTCCTTCAGATACGCCAGCTGCTTTTGAATTCGCTCCTGGAAAATGGGGCACTTTTTTAAGTTTAAATTTGGCTTCTGCCATTTTTAGTTGCTGACAACTCTAGAGGGAAAAATCTGCTTTGGTGAATAGTCAGATGGCGCTGCAGCCGAGAGCCCAGGGAGGGCGCCCAGGAGAGAGGGGGAGTGAGCCCGTCACACCGAGGGCAGCAGAGCCAAGCAGGGGGCGAGAGAGATTCATAATGACCTGTGAGCGCCTGGATTCAGCCATGCCTGAAGCCAGTGCCCTGGGATCTCAGCTACACGAACCACTAAATCCCCTTCTTGCTGGTCTGGTTTGTGTTGTTTTTGCCATTTACAACCCAGGAATGCTGGTTAATGCACCCACCTCCCGGGGTCGTTGGGAAAATGAAGCCGCCCTGGCGTGTCCCGATGACCAGCAGAGAAAGCACAGCCCCCACCCCCACCAGCAGCCCTACCTTATACTCCAGGGCGGCTTCCTCGATGGGGCGCACCCGGTGGCCTTGGTGTTCTTGACTCAGCCTGCAGATGAGGCAGATAGGCTCCCCGTGGTCCTCACAGAAGAGCATTTGGGCCTGCTTCATGTGTCGTTCACACTGCGGCAGGTCCTTGCAGCTCAAGATGGCCGGCTGCAAGCCCTCCTGCCGCTTCGGGTCTCCGGAGTCCTTTCCCGGGAGGGGGGCCTGGCCCTGGAGGCTGCTGGATGAGCAGCTGTCTGATGTCTTGGGATCCCTGGAAGCAACCGAGTATCTGCAGGAATCATGAACATGGGTGCCGCCGACCTGGTCTCCTTCCTGGGCCTGGCACAGGACAGTCACAGCCTCCTCCCACGGCTTCCCTGGAGACGCGGCAGCCAAAAAAGTTCCTGAGTGACAAACCCAAGATGTCATGAAGGGGAACCAGAGCAGAGGGAGGGGGCCCATGCCTGGGACACATGAGCTCCTGGTTTTAGACTGTGGCCGCTTCTAGCTTGTCCTCCCCTGACTTCGCTCCAGCAAGGCAGTAAACCACCTGCTGGAACTGAGGGCTAAGGGATAGATCTCATGACAGTCCCGAGACTTGGGATTCCTGGGTATTTATCCTAAAGAAAGGTCTTTTTTTTTTTTTAATATATATAAATTCTATGCCTTCTTCCCACACAGACGCAGATCTAGCAGGTGATATAAAGGCAGCGAGGCGTTCTCCCCAGTGTTGGCTTTGCCACGTAAAACCCCCTTCGCTGCTCGTCACGCGAGGGGAAGCTCCCTCAGGACAGAGCGTTACTCATAGCCTGACCCCTGGTAGCGTCAGTGGCACATGGTAAGGATTTGAGAAGTGTGTGTTCTAGAAAGACCTCTCCTCCCATCCATGTCCCTAAGGCAGAAATGACAGGAGGCACAAGAGGAAACAGAAACACACTCAATCCATTAGTCCCCTGCCACCCCCCTCACAAGGTCCCAGGAGTTCATGTCACATCTGTAAGCGAGGCTGTGGGAGGCATGCCTTATAAGCATTCTCCCGTCCTGCCCTAGTGATAGGATTGATTGCTGCCCATCGATTGATGGCTGCTTCCCACCCCGAACCCCCTCCTAACCCCTACATTTCTCAGCCTCCCTTGCAGCTACGTGTGGCTGTTTGACTACATTCTGGCCCAAGGGATATAAATGGAGGCATCACAAGCAGCTTCTAGAAACTTCTGGAAACCTTCCCTAAGTGACACTCTTCTCCTTTGTCCTTACACCCTGCTGCTCGGAATGAGCCCACGAGCTTGAGAGCCACCCTGGTGGGACAGAAAACCAGCAGGAGCCTGAATTCCTTGTTCTGAGACACCTGTGAGTCATGTGTGTGGAAGAGAAACAAACTTGTATCTTGTTTCAGTTACTGTTGCTTTGGCGGTTCTGTCACCCACAATCCAACATAATCCTAATTTCTGCCTCCTAAGTGAAAGAGATTTAAGATTTTAGCCAACAGCTCTCCTTGCCGCCCAGAGAGGTGAATGGCAGAACCTCAGCCCCATGACCTACTGCCATGGGGTCATTGTGAGAAGCGGGTGCCATCTTACCCAGTCTTTCCCAGATGCTCCAGCTGGAGTCCGTGAATCCCTTGGAATTCTAGAGGACTTCAGGTGTCTAAGAACTAACTAACCAACTTTGATGCAACATTTTGTGAAGATGCGCATACGTGCATTTTCTCAGGATACACATCCTACCTCAGATTCCCCAAAGGTCAGGGGTCTCAGGGGGGAACCCAGGGGCCTGGTGACATAACCACAGTGGGGATGAAAGGAGGTTTGTAGGGAACACCTGCACAGGTCACCATTCCCAAGGATGCCGTGTCTTCCTGAGTTTTGGGTCGTTTCTCACCTGAGGAAGGAGGAACTTGTAGATACGAAGGCTCACGCAGCTCAGCGCCCCCCATCCTCAAGCTCTCGGGGCGCTCCTGACCCTCAATTGCATTTTTCTTAGACGGTCCCGTAGATTCTGGCTGCTCCCAGGTTGTCTTCGCTCTAACCAATGATACATTAGGAAGCGTATTCCTGAATGCTCCCCCTTTCAGGCTCATAGAATGTTCTGGGTTCCTGGGGCCTTTCTCTGGAGCCACGGGAGCCCCTCCATCCAGAGTAGCCGCTTGACTGGGGGTGGCTGCTGAGGCTGGGTTGTCACTTCTCATTTTCTCTTGAGACAGAAGAGTTTCTGCATTGGAGGCTTCTCTCTCCGCTTGAAAAATGGTGATCTCCAGACTCTTGGGGCGCCTCTGTCCGAAAGGGAAGTGTGCCTCGCGCATCTTGGAATTTGCCCTTCCGAGGGACCCAGTATATGAGCTGCAGGTCAGTCCTAAAGAGAAAGAGCTGGCATTTCGGCGTAGCCGGACACTAGGCTCGCCCCCCTTCTCCCCCTGCAGCTTGGCCGGGAGAGGGCTTCTCCTGGGGGCCGGAGCCCCGGTCCTGGCCCCTGGCTTGCCCAGCACGTCCAGGCCTTCCGAGCTCTTCTGATCTCGCCGTTTGCCCTGAGGCTTCTTCTGGAGCCCCCTTCCAGACTCAGGCTGACTGGCTGGCTGGCTGGGGGCGCCGTCACCGCTCTGCCGCTGCCTGTCACCTTCCGAGGCCTCCGGTGGCCTCAGGCCCTTGGGCTTACTCTCTCCGGAGGAGCCAGGCACTGCGAAGCTGTCCACGCCACTTTCTTGTACCAGACACTCTGCAAAGACAGCCAGATGTAGAGGCATGAAAATGTGTGGTGCTCTGGGCCGGGGTGGGAGAAGGGACAGGAGGGAAATCCTCTCAGAAGTTACAGAAGTTTCGGGGCGCCTGGATGGCTCAGTCGATTAAACGTCCAACTTTGGCTGAGGTCATGATCTGGAGGTTCACGAGTTCGAGCCCGGAGTCGGGCTCTGTGCTGACAGCTCAGATCCTGGAGCCTGCTTCCGATTCTGTGGCTCCCTCTCTCTCTCTCTCTCTCTCTCTCTCTCTCTCTCTCTCTCTCTCTCTCTCTCTCTCTCTGCCCCTCCCCCACTGTACTCTGTCTCTCTTAAACATAAATAAAAATAAATTTTAAAAAGATTCTCTCTCTCCCTCTGTCCTTCTCTGTTCGTGCTCTGTCTCAAAAAAAAAAAAAAAACCAAAAACAACAAAAACAAATAAAAAAAACCCTGGAAATTCAGAGCATTCTAGGCAACAGTAATTATTATTAAATAAGAAAATGCTAATTATTTGCTACATATGTCCCCAAAAGTGGTTTTCAAACTTCTTTGGACAGGGGAACTTCCAATATAAAGTCTTACATAGAATTCTTAATATATAAAATACATAAAAACCGTAGTTTACTTGTATAAATGTGTGTGTGATTGTAGATGTATGAAGTTCACTTATAAAATCCCTCAATAAACAAGTATTAAGGTATTTGGCACAAAAATTTGAAAACAGGCTTTGAAGGGGTCTGTTAAAACTTCAGAAACTAACTTCTGTTTTATTCTTTGGTTTTGTGATGTGAAGAGAATCCTGACAGACGAGTGAGTGTAAATGGTGACCTTTTTTTTTTTTTAACTATTTACTTGGAAATTTGAGGATACAGTTTGAATACAGAAGTGACAGGAAAGGCTTAATTCCAAAGTCTACATAAAAAGGGTTCAAATATAATACAAATTGTCACTCTGGTGACCTCCAGAATTTCAAAATTTGGTTAATGATGCATTTTATTTTATTTATTTTTTTTTTAAGTTTTTATTTATTTGGGGGCACCTGGGTGGCTCAGTCGATTAAATGTCTGACTCCGGCTCAGGTCACGATCTCGCGGTTTGTGGGTTCAGACCCTGCATCAGGTTCTGTGCTGACAGCTCAGAGCCTGGAGCCTGTTTCAGATTCTGTGTCTCCCTCTCTCTCTGTCCCTCACCCGCTCATCTTATGTCTCTCCGTGACTCAAAAATAAACCATAAAAAAATTTTTTTTAAGTTTTTATTTGTTTGTTTGAGAGGGACAGACACAGCCTGAGCTGGGGGAAGGGCAGAGAGAGGGGGGGAGAGAGAGAATCCCAAGCAGGCTCCTCACTGACAGCACAGAGCCTGATGTGGGGTTCCAACTCACAAACCATGAGAGTCGAATATTTAACTGACGGAGCCACCCAGGTGCCCCTAATGACATATTTTAATATGAATTTGTTGGTTTTGTGAATTAGAAAAGCTAATAAAATTTGAATTAAGTATTTGTTAACATTCCAGAGAATCCCTCAAATATCATCCTGGGATGTAACTTGAAAATCATTACTCTAATAAAGAAATGAAGATTCTCTGTAATTAGCATCTTAATTTTTGGCTTGAACATGCTCTCCCTAAAATGGCCTCAAAGTGGGTTAAAACCCTTCCTGTTGTCAAAGCCTGTCGCTTCCTAGGAAAACACAAGTTTCCGAACTGGCTCAAGACCTGATGGGAAAAGCTTAAAACTTGTACCCATCGAGTCACTCTAGACTCCGATTACGGTTTAACCTGTCACTCTGTCAAAGAGCAAGAACTTTCACGTTATTTAAACATTTCTACTTCAGAAAACCACACACGGAAAGCATTTCTAATGTGTCCTCAGAGTCTTGAAGTAGAAGAAATACTCAAGACTATTTTTTTAAGCCAACCACATATTAGCCCTCCTCCCAAACCTCATAAGCAAAAATCTTTAAAAGCAAAAATCAAATAGGTCACATTTGTTGATCACGGTGTCATGAAATCAGAAACTTAAAACCAAACAGGAGCAGAAGAACCAAGCGGAGGAGAAGGGAGATAAAAAAGGGAAGAGAAAAGATGAAGGGAAGGAAGGGAAAGGATTGAGAACTTTAGAATGCCTTTGTGAAGTGTGTCAAAGAACTCAAAACAGATGATGTGGGTCCTGCTGTGAGGATCACCTGTCAACCTTGCTGAGGGCTGGCTAGCAAGCCCTTTTCTCCTCTCCCCGAGATGCTGGTCTGTCTACCGTAAGCACTTAGGAAGTGCGGGATCCTCTAGGTCAGGCATCTAGTTCCTGATTCTGTCCCACAGGCAGAATCTCAGCCTTTTTTTTTTTTTTTTTTTTTTAATAGCTTGGCTGTACTAACCCAGCAGCAAAGAGCTGAGCAGCAAAAAGGAATTGCTCCTCCAGAGTCACTGGGGTCATCGGGAGACCCTGGACTCCTAATCCCTGGGTCACAACACACTGGCCTAGACCCACGTTCCTTCTTGCACCTCCACCCCACCCATGAAGAGCCAGCAGTCACGCGGTGGGGAGGCAGGGGCATGGGGGCCGCTTACCTGGGCCCGTCGCCTTGCGGAGCTCCTCGGCCAGGAAGTTCTGGTTGATGGCCCTCAGGACCTGCAGGGTCAGCTGCACGGCGTGCGCTTCGCCGTAGTGGGTGATCATCAGAGTGGCCAGCTTCACCGGCTTGGCGGTCTGGAGCTGGCCCCGGGGGATCCGGGAGTGCTCCGTCTCCAGGTTGCTGTTCTGGAGCTTAAACTTGAACCTCTCAAAGTCATTGGGCACCAGCCCCTCCAGGGAGTTCAGCAGGTGGTCACTAGGAGTTTTGATCATGGTGTTGACCAGGAGAGGCCGGAGCCAGCTGTTTGAACAGCCTCTGTCCTGGAGCCCAGAGGGCGAGTAAAAAGAGGTTGTGAAATAACGGAAAAGGCACAGGAAATACTCTGCATTCTGGTGAGAACGGAGCTTTGAGTGTCATTGTTTGTTTGATCCCAGTGTCATCACTGGCTCATGTTCTCTTTCTTGGGTTTGGAGAGGGCTGGGAGGGCGCAGTGCCTTTCCAGACACACAGTCCTCCAGGTGGCCCTCCCCTCACCTCCACACACTGGCCTGCCGAGCAGCTGGAAGAGGGGGGGGGAGTCTGGGATCAGATTCCAGAGCTGTGATCCTGAGCAGGCACTCAGATGCTACCCTCTCTCCTCCCTCGATACGGGGGTGGGGGTGGGGGTGGGGAATAGGAGCAAAGCCCCTGGTCCCAAGCTGAAGAGGACAAGGGTCAGTCCCTTTGGCCAGTTGTTCTCCTGCGGACTCTTGGGATTTTACTGACTCTCCAGAGCAAATGGTGGGGGCATGGAGTCAACAAATGTAGTCCCCCCGGCTCTGTCCTTCCCTGCCTATGAAGGAGAGGAAGCCAAAAGGGCAGTGCCAGGACACAAGCCCTGATGTCACCCCTGCTGAGGTAGGGCCAGCTCTCTGGTATCTTCAGCGTCACAGAGGCTTCAAAACACCTCGTGTGGAAATGTCAAACCGATTTGTTTGTTTCCTACTCTGCCCCGGCTCCCTGAGGGCATCCCCGCCCCGTGAGGGCGCTTAGCCGTGCACATTTATGTAACAAGATTGTTGTTTTTAAGTAAGCTCTACCTCCAACATGGTGCTGGAACTCAGAACCTTGAGACCATAAGTCAGATGCTCTACTGACTGAGCCAGCCAGTCGCCCCCGGACACGTATTTTGGACAGAATGCCAGGATGCTGGAGAAACAGGGTGAAAAAGGCATGGGTGTCCCTTGGAGCTCATGGCCCAGTGTGGGCCACAGCTCACTGCTTCTGTCTTTCTGCGTACCCTGAGCTTTATCCTCAACTTTTTGTTTTGAAAAATTTTGAACCTCCAGAAAAGTTGAGAAAAGTTACCTGGATTCACCAACTGTTTGCATTTTACATACACACATGTATGAACTTTTTTCCCCCTTCCCTGCCCCCCCAACCATTCAGTAATGAATCGAAAACATTATCAGATATCATTCCAAATACCCTAGATACCCTAAGTACTAAGAATAAGGATATAAGAATATTATTTTATTTATTTTCATGTTTATTTTTTGAGAGAGAGAGAGAGAATGTGGGGGAGGGACAGAGAGAGAGAGAGAGAGACAGACAGACAGACAGACAGAATCTGAAGTAGGCTCCAGGCTCTAAACTGTCAGCACAGAGCCCGACATGGGACTCGAACTCATGAGATCATGACCTCTCGAACTGTGAGATTATGACCTGAGCCGAAGCCAGAAGCTTAACCAACTGAGCCATCCAGGCACTCCAAGGATATTATTTTAAATACTCAGAATACAGTTATCACACTCAGGAAAATTAACATTATTAATAACACTATAATGAATCCATAATCAAATTTCTCCAATTTCTGTGACAATGTCCTTGAGAGCTTTTTTCCCTCGTCCAGGGCTGAATCAGAGATCCTGCATTGCTTTTAGTGGTCACATCTCTGTAGTATGCTTCTATCTAGAACACTCGCATACTTCCCCGCCTTTTAAAGTTCTGTCAAGACAGGACGCCTGGGTTGAGTGTCTGACTTCGGCTCAGGTCATGATTTCACAGTTTGTGAGTTTGAGCCTAGCGTTGGGCTCTGTGCTGGCAACTGGGAGCCTGGAGCCTGCTTCAAATTCTGTGTCTGCCTCTCTCTCTGCTTCTCCCCCATGCATTCTCTCTCTCTCTCTCTCTCTCTCTCTCTCTCTCTCAAGAACAAATAAACATCAAGCAAGAACTTTAAGTTCTGTCAAGACCATGTTTTTCAAAAGTCTGTTCCAAGCAGAAGGTCTCTCAGTTTAGATCTGTGTGGTGGTTTCCTCATTACCAGACTGAGGACACATCCAGGCATCTCCAGGGTGTCTCCGTTTTTTCTTCGTAATAAATACATAACCGGAGCATGTGGAAACGCCTTGTTCTCCCACAATCTATCACCTCACGATTCTGGCATTCGGCGGGAGGCCTTTCCTAAATCGGTTGCCACAGTGGTACATGCCAAGTGGTGATTTTCTGTCACTTAGCATCGTTTGCGTGTCCTGATTTAAACTTTCTTTCTCATGAAATTTTTGGTTTATAGATGTTTGGTTGGTCACACAATTGCCCTCCATCGGCACTTACTCTGAGCCGGGCACAGCTTGCTTTCTAGGCATTGTCTAAGCTCTCTGAAGCACGCCTTCAGGGCAGGCTCCATCGTCTTTGTTTACAGCCAGGATTAGTGGTTTAGTGACTTGCCCAGTGACTGAGCCAGGAATCCAACTTCCTTTTTAGCCACTTTGCAATATTGTCCATCTGCATGATACTCATTTATTATTTTACTATACTCACTAACCAGGGGTGTCACTTTTCAGGTGGCCAAGGAGGCTCAAAATGGGTCACTCTGACCACGCCCACAGGTCAGTTACAACATTCTGATGCCTGGCAGAACAAGCAGTACTGTGTGTGACCCGCCTGTGTGTGACCAGCCTGGGATCAAGGCTTAGATGAGTTCTGCTTAGTTGAATGTTTCTTATTGTCTAGTCGATCTGTGTACTTCATATTTGATAGAGTATTCAGTGCTTTTGGTTTAATACCTGACAGCATCCAGTTTTCCGGATCCTCCTGAGAAAATAACCCCAAACCCAACATATTCTCTTCAGAAATGGATGGACCCAAATAAGTATGTATGATGCAAATGTTAGATGTGTGATTTTCTCTGGTTGGGCTGGAAGGGTGTTGACTGGGCATCTCTGGGACCAAGACCAGTACAAACTTCCAGAAGGCAGTAACAGCCACCTCACAGGCTGCTCCACTGCTGAGACAGAACTCAAATAGTGCGGGATCCTTCACCTTCCTGGGGTCCCTGACCCTGTCTACACTGTCTGGGAAACTCCTTTGAGCTAAGGTGCATGGATGCACGACAGGACTGGGTAGGAAGTTGGGCTTTCCAGTCTACAGCAGGATATTTTGCAATTGCAGTGATAATTTTGCAACAGGGGCATTTCTGAGGCATGGACTTATAAGGTAGTGTTTTGACGCCACCAAATCCTTTCTAGGTCAAGAGAAACTCACTAAGCTTCCATTTTTTTGAGGTTCCAGTAATTGTTTTAAATGAAGAAATGTGAAAAGAGGATTACAGCTCTCAGAATGCCTTTTAAAAAAATGTTTACTTATTATTGAGAGAGAGCGAGCAGGGGAGGAGCCAAGAGAGAGGGGGACAGAGGGTCAGAAGCAGGCTCCACGCTGACAGCAGCAAGCCCGCTGTGGGGCTCAGATTCAGGAACCATGGGATCTGGACCTGAGCTGAAGCCAGATACTCAACCGATTGAGCCACCCAGGCGCACCTCTCAGAATGTCTTTAAAATGTTTGGTTGGGGGGCACCTGGGTGGCTCAGTCGGCTAAGCGTCCATCTTCGGCTCAGCTCATGATCTCACAGTTCATGAGTTAGAACCCCGTGTCAGGCTCTGCTCTGACAGCTTCGAGCCTGCCTCTGATTCTGTCTCTCTCTTTCTGCCCCCACCCCAGCTCGCACTGTCTCTCTCTCTCTCTCTCTCTCAAAAATAAATATTGAAAACATTAAAAAATTTTTTTGTTTTTTATTTATTTTTGAGAGAGAGAGAGAGACAGTGCTAGCGGGGGAGGGTCAGAGAGAGAGGGAGACACAGAATCCGAAGCAGCCTCTAGGTTCTGAGCTAGCTGTCAGCACAGAGCCTGATGTGGGACTCAAACCCACGAATCATGAGCCGAAGCTTAACCGACTGAGCCACCCAGGCGCTTCTGTACATTAACTTTTAAGGGAGAAATCTGAGGCTTCGAGGGGCTAACTTTGCAAGTTCAAAGTGAATTTCCAGGCAATGAGCCTTCCATTGAGAAACATATTTGTAACTGTGTTTTCTGAGAGCAAAGCAAGTTCTGGTGCAACATACAGCCTCCGGAGCAGGATGGAAACAGAGAGCAAGCCAGCTCCCCAAGGTGGGCTACTGCGGGTGACCTTGAACTGTGGACGTTGTGCAGTAGTAATGTCCGAATAGCTCCCTGATTGGTTCACCAATGAGTTTCATTTGCAGTATGTTAACGCTAAGTAAGAAACTTAATAAGCTATGAGATGCCATACACATTATTTATTCCGATTAAGTCTAGATAGAGGGTTAGCAGGTGTTCATTTTACTCTTTACATTTTTTTAACGTATTTAAATATTTTACAATTTAAAACATTGAAAAAAATGTGTTCTAACAATATTTTGAGGGACTCTACTAGGAGGCTGGCTGTGGGCATCCAGGCCCATCGCCAAAGGCTCACAGGTTAGTGAAGAGAAACCAGTTGCCTGGAAGGCGACTGCCCTCCCGTTGCACCCTTTGAGGTTCGGTTTACATTGTCCTGTCCTCACTCCCACCTCCAGGTCTTCTTAGCCACCCCCCCCCCCCCTCGTTGTGGCCGAGCTGCCCAGGGTGCTTTGGTCCCTCAGCACCTCGTATTGAGACTGTTGGTGAGTTTCGAGTATGCCCAAAGTAGTTGGGGGGGAAAACGGGGCCTGGGCCAGTTACTCGACTTCTCGGAGCTGGGCTCCCCCCCCCTGTCAAATGGATGGGCTGGGAATTTCAGTGAGATGACATGATGACACCGTGAGTCAGTGAGAGCGTCGTCCTCCAGCGCCGGGCTCGTCGTGGGCGGCGTCCGAGGTGCGGACGGAAGAGCCCCGTTCCTGAACAGCCGCCACCGCCGAGACGCCCGCCCTCCGCCCACAGCGCGCGGTTCCCGCTGCGGCGCGTGGGCGCAGGAAGACCCCACCCCGCGGGGCTCAGGCCGGGCGGCAGCCCCCTGGGAGAGTCGCTCCCAGCGGAGGCTGTCTGGGTAGCACGGGGTCCGTCTACGCACGGGCAGCCCGAGGACAAAAGGGACGTGGCAGCGTCGGGCAGGCGCTGGAAGCGAGAAGCACGCCGCACGCGGTCTCCGCGGGGACCCCGAGGGTTGGCGCCCCACGCGCCTCACGGCCTCGGTGTCCCACGCCGCGCCAGCGCGCGCGAGGGCGAAGCCCGGAACTGCATCTCCCAAGGGCCTCCGGGCGCAGGCCAAGCCAATCGGAGGGCCGGTGGGCGGGCTCAGCAGGGGCTCGGTCTCCCAGGGGGCGCTGGGGCCCGGCGCGCGCCCGGGAGTGGCGCTCGGCAGCCTGTACCCGCGTCTTCCTGTAGCGGCCCGCGCCCGGCGCCGAGGAGGAGCCGCCGTCGCCGCTGGTATCCCCGGCCCGACGCCGAGAAGTGCAGCGGTCGCGTCCCACGGTGGCTCGTGGGTGCGCGGGGCTGCGCCGCCGCCAGTGTTCTCCCCAGCCCCCGACTCGGTAAGCGCCGGGAGACCTCGTTCACTCGTGTTTACGGCAAGTATTTACCCGGTGCCCACTGTGTACCCCATGCCGTGCCGGGCGGAGGACGGGCAGGTCGGGGGGCACCCCTGCCCCGGGCCCTTGTCTCCTGGCTTCCAGAGAGGGGAGAAAGTGGTAGTTTCTGGTCGTGACGGGAGCTCCGAAAGGAATGGGTCGCTCAGCCCATCGCCAGCACTGCCGTGTTGTCGGTTTTCAAACACCAGGAACCCTCGGGTAGAGATTCTTAAACTTCTCTGTATCGTGATTTATTTTGAAAAATGTAGGGAAATGCTGTTGGCCAGAGAGATAATGGTTTTGTTCAGGAAAACACCTGCACCTGCATTTCGTGTGTCCCTTTTGGGGGTTCATGGAGTCCTGAAGTCCACCTGGGGGGCCTTAGCGGGGAGCTCCAGGCGTAGATGCCGCTGTCACTCAAAGCGCCCGGACTTTTTAATCGTTTTACATATTTCCCCTTCACGAAAGAGCTCTTCTGACGCCCGTGTTCTGCCGGGAATCGAGGGAAGAACACTCAGCTGTGCCTGTATTTCCAGTTCCAACATTCTAATGCAGTCCTTCCCATCAAGACTACTTTCTAGTCTCACATGAGCATAAGGAGACTGTCACCTGCCTGGTAGTGTGAGGGGCACCTCATTCAAATCCTTGTCATGCTTGTGGAACATTCCCTTGTCCGCCACATTTGCCAATTAGTTAGAAACTGTAAACAACTGAAATGCCCATCACTAGGCGACTGGCTAAGTAAATTTTGGTGAATCTATTCCATGGACGTCACTGCATTCATTGGAACTATGCCGGGTTTTCCATGTGCTAATGTGCAGAGATGGTCACCACATAACTCGAATAAAAGCATGTTTACAGTACAGCGTGGCAGTATAATCCCACGTTTGTAAACAATGGGAAAAATGTTTTCAAAATTCAAATATCTGAAGGGAGACAAGAAATAACATGGCAACCTCTGGAAAGTAGAATTAGGGACAGGAACTGTGCTTTTCATTTTATGTACTCCATACATTTTTTGCATTTTTCAATGAGCATTTAAGCTTTTTGTGACACTTGAAACATAGTCCGTGAATATATTCAACGTGGGGCTTGAACTCATCACCCTGAGATTGAGAGTTGCATGCTCTTAGGACTGGGCCAGGCAGATGGCCTCCCCGCTCATATTTTTAATAACAAAAACTTAAATAAAACCTCACTAACTGGAACTTTTTTCCATTGCAGTGCAGAGGATTCGGAAAATGATTTTTATTTTTATTAATTAAAAAAATTTTTTTTAACGTTTTATTTATTTTTGATACAGAGAGAGACAGAGCATGGGATGGGGAGGGTAGAGAGAGAAGGAGACACAGAACCAGAAGCAGGCTCCAGGCTCTGAGCTAGCTGTCAGCACAGAGCCCGACGCGGGACTCGAACCCACATGAGTGAGATCTGACCTGAGCCAAAGTCGGAGGCTTAACGAACTGAGCTACCCAGGTGCCCGGAAAATGATTTTTAAAATGCAGACTGTGCCCACTGAGAAACACATATGTGAGATTTTCAAATAACATGCGAGGTTTGCCAGTATTGGAGAAGCAGAGCAGATTTGCCACTGAAGTTAAACACACAGCACAAACCGATCTCTAAACTCACACACACACACACACACACACACACACACACACACTGCAGACATCACATTAATGCACATACAAACTTAAGATTTCAAGCCTTGATTCTTTTGACACTACAGACCAGAAGCTATAATTTAAAAAATATATGATTGAGATAAGCTGAAATTGCTTCACTTGCCCAGGAAGGCCTTAGTATTTGCACCACAGCCTTCACACAGGGACGACCTGGGCGTGCATCCCCTCCAAGCTCAGGTGGCACTTCTGCTTCCTGTAGAGGGCGCCCTCGCGCATGGTCTCTAGGGCTGCTGGTGGAAGCCCGGTGGACACTGCTCTCCCACCCCCTACCCCAAGGACCTCCCGCAGAAGTCAGCAGCTGGAAACAGTTCTTAATGCTGCAGGCAGTAGTTAGGAGAAAACTTTATAAGTTAAAGCTAAAATCAGACCTGAAAGACCACACAAAACATTTTCCAAGATTGATGTAGTGGTGGTGGAGGGTATCAGAACACCAAAAATCATAGCTTTGGAACTGCAATGGATGACACTTAATGATTGGGGCTAAAATATACTAAGCACGTTGTATGTGATACAAGAATCCTGTGAGTGCCTCATGTGCCTTCATAGCACACAGGCTCCGGGGTCAGACTGCCTCAGTGAGAGTACAGTGCCTACCGTTAACCAGTGTGTGACCCTGACTGAGTGATGTACCTGCCCACTTATTCAACCTTGAAAAGGAAGAATATTCTGATACATGCTGTTGCATGGGTAAATCTAGAAAGCATTATGGTAAGTGAAGTAAGCCAGACACAAAAGAGCAGATGTTGTATGATTGTACCTATAAGACGTATCTAGAATAGTCAAGTTCTTAGAGACAGAAAGTAGAGTAGTGATGAACAGGGCCTGGGAGGGGAAGGTGAGAGAGTTATTTAGTGTTTAGAGTTTCAGTCTGGGATGATGAAAAAGTTCTGGAGGTGAGTGCCAGTGATGGTTGTACAACAGTGTGAACGCACTAATGCCACTGAATTGTACAGTTAACAGTAGTTAAAATGGTAAATTTCAGCTTATGTATATTTTACCGCCCCAAAAACCTAAAAAATGCATGTAACCTTTGATTCAGTTATTCTATTTCTAGGACTATCCTAAGGAAATTATTGAATGTACACGAAGTTGCATTACAAGATGCCCCTTCCAGAATTGTTCATGAAACCAAGAGTCGGAAGCAGCCTTAATGTCCATCAGTAGAGGAGATAGGAGACAGTAAGTACCAGTGCGGTGCGCCCAGACTGGCGTACCATGCATCGGATAAGAAAACGAAAGGCCTGTTCATTTTGATGCACGCACACTCTTGTTATTTAAAAAAAACTGGGAAAATATGTATAGCATCATAACAAAAACACATCAGAAGGAGATGGGTAGGATGTACAGCCAGCTGTTACTTATAAAAAGGAGAAAAAGTGAAATGAGCGGGTGTTGGGAAAGTTTGTCCATTTTCCCTGTTACATCTACATTCTCTGAATCGTGTACAGTGATCATTTATTTAGGTGTTACTGTTGTTCTCTATTGTTGCATAACAAATACTCCAGAAGTTAGTGGTGTAAAAGCAACCTTTCTCCTCTCACGACTCTGGTCAGGATTTTGAGCAGGGCCCAGCAGGGACAACTCACGTCTGCTCCATGACTGGAGCTTCAGCTGAGGTGGCTCCCGTGTCTGGAGATCATTGGAGTGGCTGTACTTGACTAGGGTCATGTGTCTGGGGCTTCAGGACTGTCTCCTGGTGACTCTTTGGGTCTGCTGGCACTGGAATATCCAGCCTGGGCTGGGCTGGGCTGGCTGGGACAGCTAGAGATGGCCGCAAGTCCGTCTCTGTCCATGTGCACAGCGTGGGCTTCCGCACGGCACGGCAGTCTCAAGATAATCAGCCTTCTTAAGTGGTGGCCGGTGCTCCCAGAGGCAGCATGCCAGGAAGCCCCAGGTGGTGGCACCAAGACTTCTTCGTCCCAGAGGGTCACATCCACTTCGTTCTGTTGCTTAAGCACATCACCAAGGCCAGTCTAGGCACCGCCTCAATAAGTAATAAGGAATTGGCGGCCCTTGTTAACCTACCACACTTATATCATGTTCAAGTAAAGACTTTGAACAGGAAATCCCACCTGACCGATGATTTACGTGACCTTCGTTAAAGCAGAGCACACCCACCTCTTTCATTTCGTTTACCAGTCACTGCAGACGGAGTCTCTTTGGAAATCCTCTGCTAGGCCTGTTGCTTCCTTCCAAGTTTCTTATGCCATTCCTCAACTGAATGTCTGGGTCAGTGGTTTTCATCTTGGGTGCACATTAGAGTTCTCAGTGGAGCTTTAGAAAATCTGGATGCCCCGACCAGATGCATCAGAATCTCCAGGGGTGGCACCCAGGTGCTGTGGTGTGAATGTTTGTGTCTTCTCAAAATTCCTATGTTGAAATCCTAATGCTCAATATGATGGGATTAGAGGTGGGACCTTTGGGATTTTCTTGCATCATGAAGGTGGATCCCTCGTTAATGGGATTCAGCTTCTTAGAAGAGAGACCCCACAGAGCTCCCAAGCCCTTCTACCCTGTGCATACCCCAAGGTCTCAACCCAGAAGTGGCACCCACCTGACCGTACCAGCACCCTGATCTGGGGCTTCCAGCCCCAGTACTGTGAGAAGTAAATTCTGGGGGGTGCCTGGTGGTCTCAGTCAGTGAAGCATGGGCTCTTGATGGTGGGGTTGTGAGTCTGAGCCCCATGTTAGGCATAGAGATTACTTAATCTCTGTAAAAACAGAAAGAAATTTCTGTTGTTTATAACCTACCCAGGCTGTAATATTTTGTTACAGTAGCCTGAATGGACTGAGACAGCAGGTGTCAGAAGTTTTTATATTTTTTAAATGTTTATTTTTTTTTTTAATGTTTTTTATTTATTTTTGAGAGACAGAAACAGTACTATCAGGGGAGGGTCAGAGAGAGAGGGAGACACAGAATCTGAAGCAGGCTCCAGGCTCTGAGCTAGCTGTCAGCACAGAGCCCGATGTGGGGCTCGAACCCATGAACTGTGAGATCATGACCTGAGCTGAAGCTGGATGCTCAACCTACTGAGCCACCCACGCGCCCCTAAATGTTTATTTTTAAGAGAGAGAGTGCAAGCAGGGGAGGAGCACATAGAGAGAGAGACACAGAATCCCAAGCAGGTTCCAGGTGCTTGGAACCTGTCAGCGCAGAGCCTGACACGGGGCCCCAACTCATGAACTGTGAGATCCTGACTTGAGCTGAAGTTGGATGCTTAACTGACTGAGCCACACAGACGCCCCATTTTTTTTTTCTGAGAGAGAGAGAGCACAAGCAGGGGAGAGGTAGAGAGAGAGGGAGACACAGAATATGAAGCAGGTTCCAGGCTCCTCACTGTCAGCACAGAGCCTGACATGGGACTCAAACCCACGAACCCATGAGATCATGACCTGAACTGAAGTCGATGCTTAACAAACTGAGCCACCCAGGTGCGCCATCAAGTGTCAGAAGTTTTAAAAGCTCTGCAGATGAATCCAGTGTTTCCAAGAATTAGAACCACTGGTCTGGACTCTGAGTAACTGATTCAGCACCAGCGGTTTCCAGAAGCGGCTGCTTAGCACTTGGCAGCCAGCAGTCCTCACTGGCAAAGCGATGGGTTGGCTTTATGAACCTGGTCATGGAATTGCAAGAAGCTTTGGCTGATAGTGAACCTGAGTCCTCCCCTTTCAGAGCTCACCGCCGTGCTCCACGGAGTCCCCCTCAAGCTCTGCAGTGAAGGAGGCTGCATCCCGCACCCGCTGGCCACAGCCAGCTCCAAGTATGAAACCTGTTTGTGGGTGATTTCTGTCTGTGCTGGGTCTGACTCCTACTCTGTAAGCCCTCTGCTCAGGGACCTTGTTGAACAAACTGATTATAAGGACAGAAAGCACGGCTCTTTCTGAAATAACATAAATCCTCCAAGCTGCCTGTCCACTTCCCAGGGGAAGCTCTACCCTGCTGGAACTACAAAGGGAACTTGGCAGACGCTGAGGTTCTGGGAGGAGACAGAGGGGAGCCTTTGAGAAGTGAAGGCTCATGCAAATGGCTCATCTGTCTGCCAGCAGGGGCCTGAGAAAAAAATGCAGAGGTCTGAGGGGTACTCCCAGAATCACAGAGCAGGTGGGGTGGACGGGAAGCCGTGCGGGGGCCAGGACCCCAGATCCCCACCTCTTGTGTTCCCTACCGCTCTCCCTGCAGCAGAGCCTACAGCTTGCTTCCTTTTTGTTTTTGGAAGAGGTTTCTTCTTGGGGCTGGAGCGCAGGTCTTGCTTCAAAATGACAGCCAGAGCTGGCCTGGAATAACCTTGGGAGATAGATTTTTAACACACAGAACATAAATACCAGTGTCGCCATCCCCATAATTAACAAATGTTATAATGTCTACTTGCTTGATTTTGTTATTTCTATTTTGTAAGAAGGCACCTCCGGATTGTCCACGTGTGGGGAGCCTACGTGTGGTGCCCCAAGGGTAGCCAGACTCCTTCCGTGGGCTTCCAGAGCTTGTTCTGGTCAACACGGTGGAAGGTGCAAGACCTTTTATGCTGGGGGCCCTTTAGGATTTGGATCACCCTGAGAGAAACCTTTAGGAGGAGGGACTCCATCCTTCCTGGGGGAACAATATTGTCCCAGGAGATAGGGCAGTGGAAGCGTGCCCCACCCCAGACCATGGCGAGGGGCCACCTGTTCTTTCTTGCTGGCCTCCACTCTTGCATCCCCTCAGGAAAGGGCCTCAGTTTTGGAGAGATTATGAAAGGGTTCCTACAGAACGGAAAGTTGGCATGGATAGGCCTTTCGGAGGCCATTTGGTAAGGTCTCACCTTCATGAAAGGTCTCAACTTTTTAAGTTCTTTCCAGTAAAACACCTAGTTGTGTTTTTTTGTTGGGTGCTAAAGATGCTAGATGCAAATATGTAAACTATACCACAATTTTTACAGTACTTAATTTTCTGGGAGCCTTAAAAAATGTGGGGATAGGCTTTTCTAGACCTCTAAGAAGTCCTGTCTGATCAACTTGAAAAGACCAGTTGGAGGGTAAACTATCTCATTCTGGGGATAGAAAAATCCCCAACCAAGTTGTTCAAACATGCAAACTTGTTGGAGGCTGACTAAACTCATCACAAGTGCTGAGGAGAAGCCAAGAGCTGAGCACTCCTTTCCACATTGTTCTACATCCTTACAGGGACCCGAGGAGAGGAAGCAGGGAGCTGGGCCTGGACACTTATGTCTGAGCTTTGAGGGTTTCTGAGATTATTCTGCCGAGATCACTAGGCTAGAAATGAGAGAGGATTTCAGGACAAGTACTCATTTCAGAATTAAAGATCACAAAGTTTTCAGGAGGGCCTTCAGACATTTCAGGAACATGAAGGTGACTGCAGGTGCAGGAGGGCCGAGGGTACTGTCTCTCACTGCTCCTGGCCCCATGCCATGAACCCTTGGCGTGGTCACCAGTCTGTTCCCTGATTCCCTTGATTTTAACTTAGACAACACACTGTAAAAGAACCCCTGCAGATTCTGGAAGGTCACAATCAAAAACACCTTAACATGGTGCCTGCAGGTTTTTTCTGCTTTCAAGAAGACAAACAGCTATGGCAGCTTTGGGAAGACAACTCGCTGGAGTAAAGGATGAGGCCTCGCCAAGGCCCTTTGGCCTCCTGTTCCCACTGCTAGCGTTAACACCTAGGGAGCTAGTAATAATTGCTATATAAACCCATAGGATGGTTTTGTTTGTTTTTACAACCTCCTAACAAGGGAAGAGGAAGTAAAAAAGAAAACCACAGGGAGGCAGAATGGGAAACCACCCAAACTCCTCTACCTTACTTCCCTTCTCATAAGCCCCAAGGGTGCTTCCAAAGATGCAAAAATATTTGAGAGGCCCGAGACTATGTTTGCATCCTACAAATAGAACCCTTGTTGTTCAGGGCCTTGGGGACACTTAACAAGCCGTATCAAATATAAATCTACAGGAAAACTTATATGAACTTTTCAAAGCAAAGCCTATATGAACTAATCAAATCTAAATTGATTAGAATGGACCTCATTTTCTAATCAATGCAGGAAAAAATTTGGGGGGAGAGAGAGAGAGCACACCCATGAGCAGAGGAGGGGTAGAGAGAGGGAGAGAGAATCCCAAGCAGACTTCACATTGTCAGTGCAGAGCCCTGTGTGGGGCTATATCTCACAAACCTTGAGATGATGACCTGAGGTGAAATCAAGACTCAGATGCTTACCCAATTGAGCCACCCAGACACCCCCTGAAATATAAGAGGAAAAATTTCTTGACCAGTTGACCAACTCTTGGCTTAAAGGGGAAGTAAAATAATAACTGCAATGACAAGCTCTTTTGAAATGATCAATAAGGAGAATTTTGTATATAAAAATTATGGGAAATAAAGCTGTACTTTGAGGAAAAATCATAGCCTTAAAATGCTTTTATCATTAATAGAGATTAGAAATAAAATACACTGATACTTATTTAAAGTTTAATTTGTATACAATTAAATATATTTAATTCTGCACTTAAAATATATTTTAATTTTTATATGTAATATAATTTTAATATAATTTAATTTTTGTAGTACTTGTAAGGTGGGCACTGTTTTTGCCCTTCTCTTTTCAGAATGCTCTAAAGTACAAGTAGGCCTATCACTGTGATGGCCTAGGTTCTTAGTTTCTGGGAGTATTTGACAGTTTCTTGATTCAATGCTACAAACACTTATTAAAGTTTATTATGCACACAGAACTTTAAGGGATGAAGAGATGAATTGCTGTTCTCTAGCCTGTGAGACCCAGTCATGTGTGTGATGTGGACGTAGGTATATCAGAAGAGCAGAAGAGGGGGCGCCTGGGTGGCTCAGCTGGCTAAGTGTCTGGCTTCGGCTCAGGTCATGATCTCACGGTTCGTGGGTTCGAGCCCTGCATCGGGCTCTGTGCTGACAGCTCAGAGCCTGGAGCTGCTTCAGATTCGGTGTGTCCCTCTCTCTCTGACCCTCCCCTGCTCATGCTGTCTCTGTCTCTCAAAAGAAAAAAAAAAAGAGCAGAAGAGGACACGGGTCAGAGCATGTTCGTAACTCAGCCTCCCAGCTAAAGTCAGCTGTGTTTAGTGCCAAAAATAAGTTCCAAACCATGTACCCTGGGAGTGCAGAAGAAAATTATTCTCACTTGGGTTGAGAGCAAGAGTCAGCTGTTCAGGGCCTGTGTCACAAAGATCTTTAAAGCTTTGTTGAGGGGCACCTGGGTGGCTTCGTTGGTTAAGCGTTCATCTTCAGCTCAGGTCATGATCTCACAGCTCATGAGTTCAAGCCCCACATCAAGCTCTGTGCTGACAGCTCAGAGCCTGGAGCCTGATTCGGATTCGGTGTCCCTCTCTCTCTCTCTATGCCCCTCCCCTACTCACAATCTTGTGTCTCTCTCTCTCAAAAATAAATAAACATTAAAAAATAAATAAAGCTTTGTTGAAGAGTCTGTGTCCCAGTGGGGATCATTGGTGGAGGGGTGTGTGTGTGTGTGTGTAAAGACTTATTTTTGTTGTTGCTCTTTTCTTTTTCCCCTTCATAATAGTTTCTCAGGTGTGAAACCGCTTAATTAAAGAGGCGAAACAAGGGCACCAAGGTTGCTCAGTTGGTTAGGCGTTCAACTCTTGATGTCGGCTCAGGTCATGATCAAACAGTTTGGGAGTTCAAGACCTGCATCTGGCTCTGTGCTGACATCACCAATTCTGCTTGGGATTCTCTCTCTCCCTCTGTGCCTTTCCCCCATTCACGAGCTCTTGCTTTCTCTCTCAAAATAAGTAAATTTAAAAAATAAATGAAGAGGAAAAACGAGCTCCTTGGTGGCTCAAGTCAGTTAAGTGTCTGACTTCAGCTCAGGTCATGATCTTGCAGTTCATGGGTTGAAGCCCTGCATCAGGCTCCACCTGGCAGTGCAGAGCCTGCTTGGGACTCTCTCTACCTCTCTCTCTGCCCCTCCCCACTTGCTTGCTGTCTCAAAAATGAATAAACTTTTTAAAAAATGAAGAGGAAAAATATTTTAAGATTCTTTAAAGTTTATTTATTTTGAGAGCAAAAGAGACTATGAGTGGGGGAGGGGCAGAGAGACACAGATCAGAAGTGGGGAAATCCCAAGCAGGCGCCTGAGCATGGAGCCTGTCTCAGGGCTCGATCTCATGACTGCAAGACCATGACCTGAGCTGATGTAAGACACTTAACCAATAGAGCCACCTAGTTGCCCCAAAGATTCTTAAAACACACGGTCACATTGCTTTCCATAAGATGAAGTACATTCACAGGGTCTCTCCCCTGTTGGGAGATGTTAGTGTTCATAAAGGTCTGAACAAAGAGAGCCTTGCCCACAGCTGGGGCACTGGGGAGGTTCCTTTCCTGAATGAGTCCCCTGGTGCTCAGGGAGTCTGATGTTGAGAGATTCTTCCAAGTTGGAGTTTTCAGGGTTTTCTTCCTAGAGGGTTGTTGGATGCTCTATAAGTTCTGCTGGGTCTTGAGATTTCCACACTGGTTCTTAAAGGTTTGTGGTCTTTGTTGTAAAGTAGGCCTGTGGAGAGCATTCCCCTCTAAAGTCACAGTGGGTGGGTACAGAGTTTACAGGTTTTTTCCTGCTTTGAAGAAGCTTCTTCATCTTCTCTCCTGATCTTATACCTGAGAGAAGTGGAGGTTGAAAATGTCACCATGTTCCCAGGGGAAAGAAAGTGAGGGCAAGAAAAGGGTTTTATTAAACCAGTAACGGGATGATAGAAAGTCCTAAATATGTCTCAAAGCCTTTTACATCAATTAAGTCTGAAGTTTTCTTTCTTCCCTTGTGAACACTCACCTTATCTTGAAGCCAAATCCTTGTTTCATTTCTTTGAAATCCTGCTGGTCCTTCACCTATGGCTCCTCTCTGTGCCCCACTGGGAAGCCCAGCCCAGGCCAGGCTTTGGGACTGGATATCCCGGCCACAAAACAGACAGGAAGCAGGAGAGTTTGGCTTACCACTGATTTCAGGGGCGGATGGACTCTCTGTATCCATTTCCTCAGTTAGGATGATTTCACCTAAAGCCTCTGTCAGTAGTTCAGTATTAAAACAAAACCAAAATGAGGGGAAATTCCTTTTGTGCTCAGTTCAAGGCTACTGTCCTCCAGTCTGTGAACAAGGAGTGAGTTGGTTCTGTGTTAAAATCAATGCACTAGGGGTGCCTGGATGGCTCAATTGATTAAGTTGCTTTTGGCTGGGGTCATTATCTCATGGCTTATGGGACTGAGCCCTGCATCTGGCTCTGTGATTCTCTCTCTCTCTCTCTCTCTCAAAATAAATAAACTTAAAAAATCAACGTACTGAATTTTTAGTTTTACCCTATCTTTTGAAATTTTTGATAAGAGAATTATCAACATTAAGACTGAAGTGTGATGTCAGTCTTCCTAAAATTCGTGTCAAAGCTGAGAAACAGTTTCTTACTGAGTCCTAGGAGAGAAAAAGCAGTAAAAGTGGGAATTTGGGAACTGTTTCCTGGATTCATTTAAGAGATTTTCAAATGAAAATTGATATGTGAACTGCTTTGGCTGGTGACTGGAAAATGGTGTCTTGACACATTGCTGTTCGCTGAAGTCTCGAGGTGGGTTATCCTGAAGTTGACTGAAACAACCCTCCTCACAACCCCTGTTTCTGGCTGGGCAGAGGCCGCGGGGGGCATGTGCCCAGCTCCGTTCCCTGCTCTGTCCTCGCTGAGAGCGGCTGTGGCGCGCAGCCTCCTGTGCCTGCCTTCCCTCCTCACTCCTGACAAAGCTTATTGCTTTGCGATAAAATGTAAATTGGTAAATAATCCTTGGAAAATGTTTAAATATTCACATTACCAAGCAATATTAGCAAGTTAGTTTGGTTAATGTTAATCTGAAGAAAAATGTAAATTCTAGAACATTTTACCAAAATATAGAAATAGGAGCCAAATGCCTTATTTTATATTCATGGAGAGAAGCATCATATTTCAGATTAATAAGAAAATGCATTTCAAATGAAATGTCATTTAAAGTCACTGTTTTGTTTATGATTGGACTGCAAAGCTAGAGTGAGATCAAAGAGTAATTCAGTATACAAAAAAGCAAACCCGGAGCCATAGGTCACAGGAAAGCTGTAGTCGAGGAAAGTGGGATGAAACCAAAGCTGGGGAGAGGGGCAGATAGCCCGCAAAGGCTTAGGGTGGCAGAAGCCTGGAGGCCAGGGCGCTCCGGCGAGAGGCAGCGAAAGCAGCATTTCAGACTGCCGGGAGCTGGGTATTCGTCTGCTCCCCCACCAACAAGCAGACACCGGGAAGTCTTAACACTGGGTGCTTCGTCAGATCCTGGTCTGCAGACCACACACAGACAGCTGCCTCACTGAGTGCAAGGGAATCTAGAAGGCCTGGGGAAGGCCTGAAAGCAGCTCCAGAGACAGAATCTACTGAGCATGAGAGCTAAGACCAGGATTAGTACGGATTCTTTGCCTGAGATTCCAGTGTGTCTTTGTAATACTCAGGGAGCCACCTGTATCTGAGGACAAGAAACTAGAAGGAAGTAGAATCAGTAACGGTGACCAGAGGCACACTTACTTCCCTTAACTCACTTTTTGCCTAAGACCTAAACTAGTGGTTCTTTTCATCTTTTTGGAGGTTTTGAGAACTTGATGGAAGCCATGGACTTGCTTCCTAGAAAATACACATATACATGCAGTATTGCATAAAGTATCAAAAAGTTTAAAAGATCTCCAGATCCATCTATGTGACCCTCTAGAACTGTGAGGGCCAATACAGTAGCCACTAGGTGGCAACACGTTAGCAACACGAGCTGCATTTCAGCATCCAGCAAGTTCTAGTGGGCAGTGCTGCTCTACAATCTCATGGACTCCAGATGACCCCCCGTAGATTACTGGCCTGTGTCCCCATCCCTAGTAACATACCAGCTATTTTCTATGTCTGAAAATAAATACCTCACAGACATGGAGTTAGAATACTAAGGGTAAGTTTGAATAAGTCCATCTTGCTTCCAATCCCCGTTAGTAACTTAAACCTAGCAGATGACTCATTCTTCCCATCTCAAGGTAGGTGTAGTTTTGCAAAGATTCTCATGTCCCCATGTCCTGCAATAAAAATCCAAGTGGCTTTTCTGTGATACAGGGTGAGGCTTCAGGAATTTACTGTGTATGAGTAACAGTTAATATCCACTGAGGTTATACTAATTGCCAGTACCGTTCTAAGCATCCTACACATTAGCTCATTTAATCCTCACCGAATATTATAAAGTGAGGATAGTCTTTTCTCCTCAAAACAGATAAGGGAACTGAAGTTTGGTGGTCAGACTGAATAATTTGTCTGAGATGAAGTAGTAAATGCCAGTGAAGTGACTATTAGGTTAGAATTTGTAGTCTCCTGGAAAATGTCGAAAACATGAAAATGGCCTTGGAGGGCTCTGAGGTCACATGTCTCAGCAAGGGTTGCTGAGAAGGGTTTCCGCCTGCGTGCTGAGGCTGAGGCTGCCGAGGTCACATTTGCCACAACAGCTGTGGACCTCTTTCCCTCTAGCGGAACCAGAAAAAAAACCAAAATAATCAGGACTCTCTCCACTCAGTCGTCCAAAGCCCACCTTTAGTATTATGGCGGCCTGAACTGTAGCGACAGACTGGCTGTGTGACCCTGAACAAGGGCGTTAGCTGACACTCGGGGCCGTTATCTGTTCCATGGGGATGATAACAGCATCTACGTTCTACAGTTTTGAGAGCTGTTAGGGTCCAGCTCCGTTAGGCAGGCTCTCAATAAAAGGTTACTGGTTATCACGATTCACTCCTGCGAGGCTCTTATCTCCGGAGCCCACGGGGCCAACTGTCGCTAGAGGGAAGGGAGGAGTTGAGCCGACTCCTCGGGTTTCCTTCCGTTCCCCGTTCCCCGCTCGCAGTGAAGTTCACAACCTTCATCACAAGACCCAGGAGGGAGTTGAACAACGATCCCGCCTTCGCAGGGATGGACAATAAGCCATCCCCGGGAAGCACTGCTGCTGCGCGTAGCTCCCCGTCCCTCCCCCCTGCACCTGTATCCGCGCAGGCGCAGGCGCAGGCGTAAGCCGCGCAACAGACTACATCTCCCGGCAAGCCCCTCAGCGAGGCTGACCCGGGGTGGTTCGCCGCTTCCCGCGCTTCCCCCGGCTGACGTGCTTCCGAGGGCGCCAGGGCCGGAGGGGCTCTCCCCTGCAGCCCCGAGTAACCCGAGCAAGTGGGGACTGCCTTTAAGCCCGTTATGACCGAGACGGTGATTCTCAAGCTTGTCTGAGGGGGAAGAGCTTGTTAACAATTCGGTTTGTTTGGTCCCACCCGACACTGACGAGCTGGATTTCGGGGTTTTCACTTTAGGAAGCTTTCTGAGAATTCCGATCGGGTAGTCGGCGGGTCACGCCCGCCTTAGGCTTGTTTTCCTCTAAACTTAGCTGCCCCGCCTCTCGTCTGCAATTGGGCCGTCGCTCGTCCCCTCCCCGCAGACAACTTGCCCTCTGGTTGGTCGGCGGTGAGTCTGTGGCGAGACCTGACCCAATAGGCACTAAAGTTCGCAGACCGTGATCCGGAAATTGGTCCTGAGCCTGCGCCGTTAGCTGTGGACGCCTAACGCGCGCTGGGACTTCCGGCGTGAAGCAGAGCGCCCAGGCTTGCGCTAGTGGGAGACGAGAGTACGAGCGCGGCGTTCAGGTCCTGCTCTGGTGAGGATTTTACCGGTTCCTGGACAGGGGGACCGGCGCGACGGCGCCCGTGATCGACTGAGGCCAGGGCGTCGGAGCCAGCTGCGCCCGGGCTGGGGCTGGGCCGCGGGCCCCGGGGAGCCTTCTTGGGCGAGTGCAGCTGGTTTCGGGGCCAGGGTGCTCCGGGGGGTCTGAGGATGGCGTCGGGCCCGGGCTCCCAAGACCGCGAAGGGCTCCTGATAGTGAAATTGGAGGAGGACTGCGCCTGGAGCCAGGAGCTGCCGCCGCCAGATCCAGGGCCCAGCCCTGAGGCCTCCCACTTACGCTTCCGAAGGTTCCGCTTCCAAGAGGCCGCTGGGCCCCGGGAAGCCCTCAGCCGGCTCCAGGAGCTTTGCCATGAGTGGCTCCGGCCTGAAATGCGTACCAAGGAGCAAATCCTGGAGCTACTGGTCCTGGAGCAGTTCCTGACCATCCTGCCCCAGGAGATCCAGAGCAGGGTGCAGGAGCTGCATCCGGAGAGCGGCGAGGAAGCGGTCACCCTCGTGGAGGGCATGCAGAGAGAGCTTGGGAGACTGAGACTACAGGTGAGAGAAAGAGCTGTCTTACTTGTGGTTCGTGCGGCCCCGAGGACTAGGGCACCGCGGCGCCCCTGTTCTCCATCCCTGTGTGCTTGGTCCCCTGAATAGACTTCGCACGGGCAAGAGGTCTTTGTATAGTTTAGTAGGAAGAGTCCTTCTCCAGGCTCCCCTGGCAGGACAGCAGTGAAGAGTGCCGTTTCCGCACGGAGGCACGGGGTCTGCACTAGTGTGGACCCCGGAGTTAATTCTCATGATTCAAATCCTCACTCTGCTCCATAGCAGTTTTTCGACTTTGGGCAAATTACTTAATTTTTTTAGGCTTCAGATTTGCCTCTTAGTAAAGTGAGACAGAAAACGTCTTCCTAGGGTTGTTTTGAGGGTTTGCGGGGAGAGAGCATCATGTAGTTTTGATCACACTGCTGGCTTCTCGTGCTTAACGGCTGTTAGGTTAGGCTCAGCAGTCTGGTCTCCCCTGCGGAGCTAGGTCGGGTTAAGAGTAGATTTAGAAAAATAGTTTGGCACTGAGGCTCTGAAGGCACTTGCCCCCGGGGTCACTCAAGTTTAATGTATCCTAGAGTGAGGAATGGAAGCCTGTAGATAAAATTGGGGGAGGGGCAAGGGGGAGTCCGGTGTGTCCGAGAGCTGTGTGGGAAGGGGTGCACTAGGAGCGGACATTCCAATACACAGGGATCAGAAAAGCTTTAAGTACAAACCATCCTTCTCTCTTGCTGGATCCACAGGGACCGGTGGTTCTCTTTTGAAGCCTTACCCGCAGAATTCTGTACTGATTTCCCTTCCTTCCGGGCCCTGTGATGATGATGAGTGATGTGGGTTGGTTCCCAGGTCACAACCCGTAGGCGGGGAACAGAAGTGCTTTTGGAGGAGCCTTTGCCTCTGGAAACAGCACGAGAGTCACCGAGCTTCAAGCTGGAGCCCATGGAGACTGAGCGAAGCCCTGGCCCCGGGCTGCAGGAGCTGCTAGGCCCCAGCCCCCAAAGGGACCCCCAGGCTGTAAAGGAGAGGGGTGAGGAGCAGTTGGCTGGGGGGAGGGAGGAGGGGCTTCTGGGCTGCCCCCTGGCACCAGCTGGTGGAGTACCACTGCCTAGGTGAGGGAATTTCTGATCTCAGGGTTTGTGGCGTGAAAGACCTGAAGTGGTGGCTTGGGTTCCCTTGGGGATGGGAGGAGGGCGGGGGGCCTTATGCCCTTGTGTATGCAGAACAGAGACGTTTAGAGCTTTGACTGATTGAGGGCTTGAATGCTGCAGGCCAGCAGGGAAGTTGACCGGTGTTCTTTACCCACACCCCGCCATTATATTGCTTTATTACGCCTCTGTTGCCTCCTTTTGCTCATTGTTCAATCCTGAGCAGAGACTGGGTGTCGGGGGATGGATACCGTGTTGTAATAATCCTTGGGTTCCCACGAATTACAAGTGCCGTTCTCACCATGATTTCTGTCACCTTCAGCATTGTCTGCTCCCTGGCTTTCTCTCTTTCCTGCTGAAGGAAGCATGGAAGACAAGGAGATGACTGGGCCCCAGGTGACGTGGAAGTTCTCGTTGTCTCCCCCCAGCCCCCCTCCCCCCAGTTGCTCTTGTGGGGACAGGGTCTTTTGCCTCTAGGAGAGGATCCTTTCTCCCTCACGTGCGGCCTCCCCACCTTCTTTATTTATTTCCTCTGCACCTCACTTGTGGGCCGGCACCCTTCTCCCCCATGAAATGTGTCCTCGGCACCCTGGGTTTTGCCCCTGTAACTCATGACTCTGTTTGAATTGTTCTTGGTGCCTCCGGGGCTAAAGGAGATCTTGTGCTGTTTCAGTTGCCCGAGAGCTTAGAGGACGTGGCTATGTACATCTCCCAGGAGGAGTGGGGGCGTCAGGATCCTAGTAAGAGGGCCCTCTCCAGGGACACGGTGCAAGAGAGTTATGAGAATGTGGACTCACTGGGTAAGGACTTCTTTTTCAGGGATGAAGACTGAGCCATTTCTGACCAGGGGCCTGTCCCTTCGCCACTTACCTCGTGGACATAAGTTCTGAATTTTGCCAGAAGACCTCTCTTTTTCTGAAGCACCCTGGATGGGGATCCATTAAATATCTGCCGTTTGGCACAGTTGGGAAACTTACGGCCCCCAGCTGCCAGAGCCGATGGCAGGGAGCCTGAGTTTTAGTGGATTTCCCAGGGCAGAGCAAATCAAATCCACTGACAGTCTCCTCCCCACCCCCTATCGCACACACTCCCCATTCTTGATGCCTTGCAATTTTCAGATGCTTATTTTTCTGGTCTCATATTTTCTATGCTTCATTAGTATTTCTAGGCCCTTCTCCAACTTTCAGGGGGCACTGGCATCAACATTCCAGCTTGGCAGCTGTCTCAGCCCTTAAAAATTCAGGAATGGGGGGAAGGCCTTTGTGGAATTTGAAAATTATATATGTGCATGTGCGTGCGCATGTGTGTACATACACACGCACACGCACATATATTATGGGATAAATAAACTAAGATGAATCTATGTGTCAAACTGTTACTTAGAGGTTATCAATGATGCCTATCAAATATGACAAAAACCTCATGGTTGGACCTGGGTGGAGAGTGCACAGACGCTGTGTAATTCCTTCAACTTTGAAGGTATGAAAATTCTCGCAGTAAAAAGCGGTGGGAAGTCTTAAATAACAAACCGATTCTGTGTACGTTCTAGCCATCCTGACACATGGCAGAAAAGAGTCAAACTTGGTTTTCATACATCCAGTGTTTGTAGAGAGGCACCGTTAATCAGCCGCCTTGCACTAACTCTGCAGGGAGGTCACCACTGGGTTTGGTTCCCTTCACTGGGACCTTCTCCGGGCGCTCTGTCACTGGGCCATGGTTTGGTGCCCTAAGCTGAGCCTGGCTCTCAGTGAGTGCTACCTAGGAAGACAGTTCGGGTCACCAGTTCTTGGAAATAAACTGTGTAAAGTGCATGTTTGCTGGGATCGGTATGAGGTCTTAGGTTTGCCGTGGCACAGGGATGGCCTCCTGGGTCTTAAGCTCCGGTTGTCTCCGAGCCCCAGATTTCTTTCCGATTGTCCATCACGTTGTATTTTATCCTGGGGTTGTCTAGTGCAGCGTAGCTCTAGTACATCTGTGAGAGCCTGGGCTCTTTTATGATACAAACTAATTCCTTAAGAACTGATCACTCTCATAGTGTATGTTAGGCTGTTTTAATTACAAAAGTGTATATTCTTATTGCAAAATATCCCAAGTACTGCAAAAGTGTAAAAAGAAAAAAAGCCACAGGCTCCCTCCTCCCATTTCTTTCCCCGGAGGTGACCACCGGGAGCGGTTCAGTGTGCTCTCAGACTGACTGCTGTCAGACTTACTGATTGTGCCTTCTGTGGCTGTGTCCGCTAAGCACAGGGGACAACATCGTCTTTGTTTCTTCTGCCTGGTAGACGAGAGTGGTGACATCGACATCTCTTTCTTTCCTTGCGAACAGAGCCTCAGGTTCCCAGTCAGGAGGCCCTGAGCGCCCAGGTGGAGCAAGGAGGGAAGCCGTGGGACCCCAGTGCTCAGCCTTGCAAGGAAGGCCTGAGTCCCAGAGGCCCCGCTCCAGGTAAGAAGGGATGAGATGAGCAGCCGGCCCAGCTGGACCCCTGCTGTCGGGTGGAAGCCTGTAAGGACTGGGGTGCAGGGCTAGCCCCTCACCGCTGCCAGGAAGGTGCTGTGCTTCCCATGTGCCCGCTGCCCACTTCATCCCAGGGTGCATGCTGTAAGGGGGCGTTCGCTCTTGGGGCTCACCCTAGTCCCAGCCCTGCTCCACCCACCCATTTTCTTTTTTTTTCTTTTTAATGTTTAAGAGACAAAGCGAGCAGGGGAGGGTCAGAGAGACGGAGATACAGAATCCAAAGACAGGCTCCAGGCTCTGAGCTGTCAGCACAGAGCCTGATGCGTCCACCCACCCATTTCCACAGGGCAGAAGCCAGAGGCTCAGTTGTAGAGGGAGTTGGGGGTCGGTACAAGCGAATTCAGGACTGGTCTGAGCTCTGGTTCCTTTGCGATGGCCTCACCTCCTCTCCTCTCTGGGGTGCTCTACCTGCACGGGGAAATGGGAAACTGAGATACAACCAGCGTTTCTGGACTTGCCCTACAGGGACTAGCAGATAGGTGGGATTTCCTTTTGTCTTGTGTAGGAATAACGCAGGGGTTTGGTTTCTCTCGCTCTGCCAGGAGAAGAGAAGTTTGAGAACCAGGAAGAAAGTGCTCAGTCCATTTCCCCCGAGAGCATCCGCCCACAGGCGCTGCTGCCTGGCCAGGCCAGAGGGGAGGTGCCTTGGAGTCCCGAGCAGGGACGGCCTCGGGACAGGGCGGAAGGGCATTGGGAGCCTTCCCCAGAGGCGGGGATGGAGCTGTCCTTAGTGGGGGCCACGAGTTGCAGAGAACAGGGGCGGCCAAAGGAATTACAGCCGAAGAAGCTCCACTTATGTCCCTTGTGTGGCAAAAATTTCTCTAACAATTCGAACCTGATTAGGCACCAGAGGATACATGCAGCAGAGAGACTGTGTGTGGGTGTGGAGTGTGGCGAAATCTTTGGTGGGAGCCCACACTTTCTGTCACTGCGCAGAGCACACGTGGGAGAGGAGGCCCATAAGTGCCTGGAGTGCGGAAAGAGCTTCAGTCAGAACACCCACCTGACGCGCCATCAGCGCACCCACACCGGGGAGAAACCCTATCAGTGTAACGTGTGCGGGAAAAGCTTCTCTTGCAACTCAAACCTTCACAGGCACCAGCGGACACACACAGGCGAGAAGCCCTACAAGTGCCCCGAGTGCGGGGAGATCTTTGCTCATAGTTCCAACCTCCTGAGGCACCAAAGGATTCACACGGGAGAGAGACCGTACAAGTGTGCTGAGTGTGGGAAGAGTTTCTCTCGCAGCTCACACCTTGTCATACATGAAAGAACTCACGAGAAAGAGAGGCTTTACCCCTTCTCTGAGTGTGGGGACGCGGTGGGCGGCAGCACCGTCTTTCTTACCAGTCGTGGAACCCACAAGGCAGAGAAAAAGCTCTTTGAATGTCTGACCTGTGGGAAAAGCTTCCGGCAGGGCATGCACCTCACCAGACATCAGAGAACACACACGGGGGAGAAGCCGTATAAGTGCAACCTTTGCGGGGAAAACTTTTCTCATAGATCCAACTTGATCAGGCACCAGAGGATTCACACGGGGGAGAAGCCCTACACCTGTCATGAGTGCGGGGACAGTTTTTCTCACAGCTCCAATCGCATCCGTCACCTGAGGACCCACACGGGAGAGAGACCCTACAAATGTGCTGAGTGTGGAGAGAGCTTTTCTCGGAGTTCGCGCCTCATGAGTCACCAGAGAACTCACACGGGATAGAGGCCACGGCGTTTCTCTTTGGTCCGGACGACGTGGCCTGCTCGGAGGGTCCCGGTAACAGCTGGTGTTCTCTGCCCA
Source organism: Mungos mungo (assembly GCA_004023785.1). NCBI lineage: Eukaryota > Metazoa > Chordata > Mammalia > Carnivora > Herpestidae > Mungos > Mungos mungo. The sequence continues at coordinate 63,831 of PISW01008386.1, forward strand.
GCCGACCGAACCATCTGTTTTTAAGGTAATTACTATAAAGAGGAACACGCTGGGGGTTACTCCGAGGGAGGCGCAGCGGCAGCCCAGGATTAGCACAGAACCAGAACGGAGTTCTGTCCGAACTACTGCAAGTGACAAGTCTTGGAGGTGACCTGCTCAGGACAGAGTGGTCTGAAGTCTCTGGCCCCAGGGCACACCGACTGCCTTGGTAATACTTAGGCAGGTTGTGGTTTGGTGCCTTACTGGGTCCACTGTCCGTCCCAGCAACTTTGGGGATCAGTGTGACTTCGCAGTCCTGTTTCCTCGCTTGGAATGTTCCGCAGGGGCCGATGGACTCCTGGGGCCCTCGGGACCAGAGAAGGGCGGAGCGTTCTGGGAAACCAGCTCACGGCAATGCAAGACTGGCTCGTGGGCTGCAGCTCCCCTGAAAGCCTTGGCTGGGGAGCCAGTCTGGGTCCGCCACCACAGCGCCTCTCTGACGGGAGGGCCCGGCCCAGCCCAAGCGTGTCAGTGTCACCGCAGACCAGAAGGAGCCAGAGACCGGAGGGCAATAGCAAGACGGAGTTCGCAGTTCCGCACAGGTGCTGGCGGAGGAAGCCGGACTGTGAATCTGCTGACCCTTGCAGAGGTTGAGACTGAATCCCCGCTCTGTCCGAGAAGGAAACAGAGCTCTGGAGTCTTCACAGGGTTCCGTGAAAGCTGGTGCCCTGGGAGGCTTTGCAAGTGTGGATCCTGGGGAAGTAAGGGATCGTGCTTTTCCTTGTTGAGAATATGTTTGGATGGTAATAAATACTTTCAGGAAATACGGAAGTGTGTGACTCTTCATTGAGGACTTGCGTCTTGGCCTCCAGTGTTGGTTTGTCTCCTGTCTGCTTTGGCTGGAGGACCTGCTTTTTCTGTTTTCCTGAGTTGGTCAAGGAAGGTTCTGATGAGGTTGGCCGAGGACGGCTGAGGTGGGGTGTGGCCCTGGCCAGCTCCAGGTGAGGACTGCTTTGTGGTAACAAAGGGTCAAGCCTGGTGGCAGTTTGGGGTCATGTTGTCCTAAGGGTCTTCTAGGTTTCTTTCCTTTCTGTGGCGGACGACAGTAGTAAAATTGCCTTTGATTCTTTGTTGAGAGTGTTTGCTTTCTTGTGATGATGCTGAAGGGAAACCGGGCTCTTGAGAGACTGCGTGTAAGTCAATTATTGCCCTTTAGTGGGGAGAAGACACGGGGGAGGGCAGACCTGTTTAGGGGAAAGTATTCTATTTTAGAATGGGAATTCTAGGAAGGCGTTACGGCAGGGAGGAGGCGGAATACCAGGAGTGTTCTAGGAGCAGGAAATGGTGATGCCTGGAAAGGCTCTCAGGAGGTGGCCCTGGAGGAAGATCACTAACTGTTCTCTGGAAGAAAAAGATGGACCATGACCTGGCGGCTGGCTATCAGATTTATCAATTTTAAGTGGGGGAAGCAACCCTGCCTGCCTGTTCCCCCCATTTCCTTATCAGCTGTATCTCAGCCCTGCTTCAATTTAGTAGGAGTTTTTCCACGGTTTCCTGAGATAATTTTTTAAAATTTTAGTTTCTTATTTCTCTTCCTTTCTCCACAAGAGGGCAGGGATAGTGTAGGGGTTGCAGCGCAGGGGAGAGTATGAAGATTTAGGAGCTTAATTTAGGACTATTGTAAGAGCAGGACAGGGCTGATTGGCTGCTGATGCCATGAAATGGGTGGGTGATAGCAGGCTGATGTTACTAATCACTCTGGTTAAGATTGCAGCTGGGGTGCCTGGGTGGCCGAGTGGGCTGAGCGTCCAGCTTGTGATTTCAGGTCAGGTCATGATCCAAAAGCCATGTGGTCGTGGAGCCTGCTTAAGATTCTCTCCCCTTCCCCCTGTCTCTCTGTCCCTCCCCCATGCGTGCCCACAGTGCACTCTCTTAAAAGAAAAAAAAGGGGCAGTTTACGTGGATTGTAACTTTCACGAGAATGGAAAGGACCCCTCTCTTTCAACCCTCTCCCCCGTTAATATCACCCATGCAGATCTGACGTGGTCCACCTGCCCCTGTGCCTGCTGGGAGCACTTGCAGCTTCAGGCCAGAGCAGTGAGGGCCCCTGGCACTGAAAAGATTTTCCAGTAGGACAGGTCCCAAGGCCCAGCCTCCAGGCTAGTTGCCCTTCCAGCAGATCCACAAGCAGAGCTGTTCTTGTCTGTTTTAGCGAGATGATCTCACAGAATATTGCGTGTAAGACATTTCGCTCTGCATCTGGCACATGGAAAGTGTTCGCTGATTCACGTCATCTGCGGGCAGAGAACGCTGGCGAGACCGCCTTTCTTCTGAGCCGCCTGCCACCGCTCGCGGCGCACGACGGTGCTGGCGGCCTTACCGGGGAGCCGCCTGCTAACTGCCCGGCAAGACTGGTGATTTCTTTCCTTGTATCAGAGCAGGTCAGAGGTCCTGAGCGTTGGCTCGCGTGAGGTCACTGCAAGGGCTGGCCAAGGGTGTGCTTTTTACACTCATACTTCCATGTTGCAGACACACAGTTTACCTTTATACTTTTACCAAGTTGTCCTTGAAAAAGAAATCAGAACCGTCTCCAAACTGGCTCTTATGATAATGGAAGACTGACACCGGGCAGTGAAGACCCTTGCTCCCTCAGCCCACATGGTAGCTGTGTACTGACCCCGAGCAATAGTCACAGTCCTTGTAGCAAAGGTAGCACAGAAGACCAGCAGGAGGGCTCCTGGGGGGAGGACTGTACCACATTTAAGCAGTGTGACAAAGCCTGGCAGAGGCAGACTAAGAGCAGCAGGCCAAGGGTGCCTGGGTGGCTGTCTCTTAGTTTCAGCTCAGGTCGTGATCCCAGAGTTGTGGGATCGAGCTCCACATCAGGCTCTGCTCTGAGCGTGGAGCCTGCTTAATATTTTCTCTCCCTACGCCCTGCTCATGCACACATGCTTTCTCGCTTGCTTGCTCACTCACTCAAGCAAAAAAAGCAGGCCAGATATCACTGACCCCAAAGCTTATAAGGACAGAGACTGGAAACAGTTAAACCCTAAACTTTTATTTTCCCCCAGAAAAACCTATCAGAAATCACTAAGAATTTTTCTTGCAGTAAGGAAATTTATGGGTCTCAGTATCGTAATCTGAACTTCCAGGTTTTGTACTTCCAGCCCTTTTAAGAAGAGTTTAACTGTGTGAATCATTACACTGTCAACTGATAGAATTTTGGGAAGTGCAAAATTCCCTCCACTCCTTTAAGACTTCTAATTTTAGTCAATGTTTCACATGCATTTGAAACAACTAAGTCATGTAAAACGTTCTTAATGGTGTTACAGGAAACAAAGTAGCAAATTTATTACCACTAGGAGCCTAACTTATTTGGGTGTGGAGTTCAAAAAAAAAAAAAGATGAATAAAAGCAAAAGTGCATTCATTACAAAAAATATTTAGTGCGTTTATCCCTTTAGCATTCATTCTAGCTTGCAAACACTTTTAGATTAAAAGTCGACTTCCCTTCTTAAAAGGGAAGCTGGTAATTCTGGTGTCATTTTTACCTAGAGGAGCTATGTGCTTGCTGCCTGATGTAGGTGGTTAGGAGGCAGTGGGAATGGTCCAAGTAAATTCACCAATGACAAAATGGTTGATTAAAAAATCCCTCAGACCACCAAAAACTCCGGACAAATCTTCCAGTTAATATCCTCAATCTATCAATGAAATGTCCCAGAAGCTATAGTCAGAAATCAAAACTGGTAACACACTAGGATCCAAACCTGCTCCAGGTCAGATTTCCCCGGCAACAAAGGAAAGGGGAAGAAAATGCTCGATTTCTGAAGTGCTCGGGTGTGTCTTTGGACACAATGTGGAGACCTGTTTGCCTCTCATTGCCACTTGCGGGAAAGCAGGAACACCTGCTAGAGCCTGCGTGTGAGGCCCTACCTGGTGAGCTGCCCTGGAGGGAGCCCCGCTCCTCTGGGAGGGTCCGGCTCAAGTTTAGGAAGACGGCCCCCGCAGTTTCTTGGAGGAGTTCTAATCCGGAAAACGTGACTTCCAGAGGCAAAGATTTAAGTCCCTCCCTAGGCTTGGGCAGAGCTCGGCGTGACGCGCCTCGGGGACGGGACCCGGCGCCCCTAGAACCCCCCACCGAGCGGTCCCACCGAGGACGGCTCCCGCGCCGGCCCAGGGGGCATCGAGTGCTGACGGGGCGGGCGCTCGGCGGCCGCGGCCAGACACCCCTTTCCTCACCCTGCGCCGAGCTCCGCGGCCGCCTCTGCTGTCGCCCCCAGGGACCCGGGACCGCACCCGGAGGCAGCGGGGAGGCAGCGGGCGCGCGCCCTCGGCCCCGCCCCTCTCGGCCCCGCCCCCTTCGGCCCCGCCCTCTCCTGCCCGCGGGCCGGCGCTCGGTGGCGGCTCCCGGGTTGGGGGGCGCCTCCCGCGGGTCTGCTCGGCTCCCGCAGGGCCGTCCCGCCCGCTCTACGCTGCGCCGGCCCCCGTCTTCCCGGCGGGCGGCCGCTGCCCTCCGGCCTCGGCGGCCAGGGCTGGGCCGGGTCGGGTGGCCGCAGGCCGTCCCGCTCCGAGGTCCCCAGCGGGCCCGCGACGCTCCCGCGCTCCCCGGGGTGGCTCCCCAGCGGGGCGGCCGCGAACGCGGGCGGTGTGGCCGCGGGGAAGCGGGGACCCGCCGGCTGCGCTGAGGCGAGGGGTCTTTGCTTAGCCGCGCCGGGAGCCCCGCGCAGGGCAGACGCCTCGCTTGTCCCAGATCGCACGCCCTGGCCCCCGGGCGGGAAAGGCTGGCCCGGGACATGAAACGACGGCTGGGGGCCCAGAGGCGGGCGCGTCTGTCCTGGCAGGGCGACGGCAGCCGGACCGGACACGGACAGCGGAAAGGGAGAGGTGGGGACCAAGGTAAGCCACTGAGGACGTAGAACGGTTTCTTGTGTGCCCGGAAGTTACGTCCAACATCAAAGGAGGACCCCGACGGGCTTTGAAACCCTGCTCGGGACCTGCGTTTCCCGCTCCCCAGGGAGACCCACGCTCGCGTCAAAGAGCCCGAGCTCGTGCTACCCTCTGTCGGGGCTGCCCTTCCACTGCCCTCGCTAAACTTTACATATTTATTTATGTTTAAATGTTTGTTTTTGAGAGAGAGAGCCCGAGTGGGGGAGGAGCAGAGAGAGAGGGAGAAGACACGGAATCTGAACCGGGCTCCAGACTCTGAGCTGTCAGCACAGAGCCCAACCTGGGGGGAAGTGCGGGCGGAACTCAGGAGCCACGGCAGTGTGACCTGAGCTGGAATCCGAGGCTTAACCGACTGAGGCACCCAGGCGCCCCTGTCCTCGCTAAACTTTAAAGTCCAGCTCATCAGTGACACTTCTGACTCTCAGATGCTTCCCCCTGCCTCCCCAGCTCTCACAGAGCCCTCTCCGTACTCACCTTAGCTCTTACGCATGGAACCGTGGTGTGTTCCTATTTTCTAATTCAGGTCTAAATGCCCAATACCAAGCTTGGCACATAGCATGGAAAGACAACGTGAAGTTTCCAGAATTAGTGAATACTTTTCAAAGGGGAGTGACTGCCGGTCACTTATTCTGGAAATTCATCACCCATGGGGAAGGAGTGTTTGATGCAGTGACTTAAATGTAAAGGAACTGGAAAGCTGTATAGTAAACTCACCAGGCCTTCCCATCAACTTCCTCCACAAACTTTTCTACCCCAGGGTTAAAACAAGCACTAAGGTATTAGTAATGCGTAGGCCTAAAGTATAATCAGACAAAAAGATATAAAATTGTATTTACAATGTAATGTGCCTATTTTTTAAATATATAAAATATATCAAAGTGTTAAACTATTATTGGTTGATAGAATTTCGGTGCTTTTCATCTTTTATATATATATATATATATATCTTCTATAATCAGTTAATTCCACAATAAGAGAGGGGAAAACACTAAATAGGTGGTACAGATTTAAGAAAGCAGAGCATGTCATACCATTAAGCTAAAACCCAAATCTATTTTTATCTTTTTTCCCTTTTTCATCTTTTAAAAAATAACTAGAAATAGCCTATAGCTTCTTTGTTATATGTGCTGAAGGAGACAGATGTCATGCTTTCCCACTTTCATTCTACCTTAGATAATCTGGGACCAATAAACTAATTATTATTCAGGTCCTTGTTTAAAATAGAAGTAAAAATGGATTAACAAATGTTTTTATGCTTTAAAGAAGCAAATTTATTTTCAAAGTATGTTTTAGAAACAATATATAAATGGCTATTGTGATTGCAAAATGAGGTCAGTTGATAGAAAAAATGACAATTCACAATTCTACATCATATATCATCATATAACTACACAATCTTTAAACACAAAATCTAATTACTAGAGGTTGAAGGCATATTGAAGGAATCCTTAATAATACAAGGTCTAGGTTTCAAAAAGGTACCAATTCTAGAATGGGTTCTACTCTGGAACTGCTTTTTTATTATTTCTTGTTGCATCTCTTTCAGTGTGAAATGGAACCTTTGAAACTCAGGTGTGACATCTACAAAGTCAAGTAGGTAGTCCAGACTCTCTCTTACAGCAGATAACTTCAATTCAGCAGTCTGACCTTCAGCTCTTCCTTTCTGAATAATTTCCTTTGTAATTCCACTTTTTGGTTTGGGGAGGGTACCCTTTTCTTTATCATCCCCATTTAACCATACTCTATCATTAGCCAGTGTGGTTTCCAACTCCCCACATTTCTCAAGGATTTCTCTATAATCTCCATCTTCTAAGCTTTGAAGATCATATTCAGGTTCCTTTTTGTAAAGAAGATTTTCCCATGCATTCACTATGGTTATTTGTTTTACTTCATCCCAACTCCTTGCCCAGTTAAAAATTGCACTTTTTATGTTGTAGATTTTAATCTTGGAAACTCCTTTTTCCCCTTTATCTTGCTCATCTTCACTTTCTTCAAAAATTACAAGACTCTCTTCAAGTTGCTTCCACCTATAAAGTCGTTTGCAGCTCAAGATCACACCTTGATTCATTGGCTGAATCAAGGTTGAAGTGTTATGGGGAAAGAACATACACTTTATTCGGCCATCCTCACTGGTCAGGGATTCAGTGGAAGGGTGAACTGGAGAGCTGTCTAGAAGTAACAAGGCCCTGACATCCTCTTCATGGAATCTTAAAACATTAAGTTGAAAATGCCTGACCTCAGGAACAAAGTTTTGAAAGAACCAGTCTGAGAACAATTCTCTGGTGAACCAGACCTCTTTACTAGGTTTATATATCACAGGTAATGTACTTGTGTCCTCTTTCACACTTTTGGGCAGCTTTGATTTTCCAATAATGATTGACTTTAACTTATGAGTTCCATCTGCATTTGCACATAAAAGAGTAGACAACCGCTCTTTGTTTATTTTCCTTCCAGGCAGGCAGATCTCTTTTCTGGTTGCCTGGATGTCTTCTGGCCTTGACTTCCAAAAGAGGTCAGTCTCATCCTCACTGTACAGCTGAGCTAAACTCAGTTTCTCATCTTTGATAATCATGTAGAGTTTTTGTCGAAATGGCTCAACGTTTTCAGAAACTGCACTTAGGACTTGTTCGCCACATACTTTGCGATTCCTAATTGCATGCCTATTTCGAAATCTAAAAAGCCAACCAGTGCTGGCTTTAAAGTCTGTGCGCCCAAAACACTGTGCGAATCTCTCCGCAGCAGCCTGAAGTTCCACACCCCTAACAGGGACGCCAGCTGAGCGTTTCTGTTGGTACCACATGTAGACTGCGTCATCCACGTCACCGTATTTGGCTCCTGTTGTCCTCTTTCTCTTCTCAGCCCCTACTAATGGCATGTCCTGCTTCAGTACAAAGTCCAAAATCAATTTCTTATTCTTTTTAATGTCATAAAATGTTGATTTACTGATTCCAAATTCATCCATTACACTTTTCAGAGATCGTCCGGCTTCAATCCTACTGAGAACCTTCATTTTCTCCTCCAAATTCAATGTTGTATATTTCCCTCTTTTATTCATACTGAATTTGATTTCAGACAACCCAACAGGTGGAAAAAAGGGAAAGACCTTACAAAAAGAAAAAATGAAAAGCAAAACAAAACACTAGCTCAAAGCTCCCAAAGGCACAGGCATTTGTACAGAGGGGTAACGTGCTAAAAGGGAGACAGGCTCATGATTGAGGTGCCAGTCTAGAGGTGAAGGTCTTATGAACTCAGAGAAGCACCGCTGTCAAAGCCCGATCTAGCTGCTGCTCACGCACATGTTCTCAGAATGACCATGATCAGTTCTCAACGTGATAAGTTCTCAGAAGCCCAACCTCCTCCTTTCTTCATAGATACACCAGCACCAGTTAGGAGTACCAGGAATATCGGAATACTCTTCCTAACTCAACACAGGAAGAGACAGCAGGAGAGGCCAGATGTGGCCACAAGAACAGATCCAGGTGAGAGACATCTACGTAAAAAGTGGTGCTTGAGAAGGGCATGTGCAAACCTCAGAGGCAAAGACAGAGCAATGTTAGGTAGCAGAGATGCAGCGTGGCTTCCCCCCTCCCAAAACGACCTGACTCTACCTCACTGCCAGAAAAGAAATCAGTGCTCTGTTGCTCTGTAAGCAGTGTTCACTGGACAGCAGTCCGTCCGCAGGGATAAAGGCTCCACGCTCTCCTGACACTGGGATGTCTGGAGTTGGTATTCCTGAACAGTGGCAGAGTGTCTTTAGGCGAACACGAAAGTTGGTGGGTTCTGTCGTCCATGAGAAGAAATCAAACATTACATTCAGTACAGGATTCTCAGAGACTGGGCTTTAGCTTCTCCTGTTTACCTAGGGAACCCGGAAGTATGTAAAACCCGGCAGGCGGCACTTTTCCATTCACAGAGCACCTTCCTTGTGTACATCTGGTATGCTCACAGGTTTTGTTTCACAGTGAAGCGTTTCCATTTTCAGAATGATCAAGTTTCAATATCCTGGCATTTCTTAGAGATCAATTCAAAAGTTTTAAAAAATATGATACTTAAAATTTTTAAAAAAGATTTGACTTTTCATTTGTTTTTCTAGATTTATATTAGGGTGTTTAGCAACAGATTTTTTTATATTTGAGACTTCATTTGATTTCTCTTTACTGTAGATTTAGCTTAATTTGATCTCACTTTCAATGCCCGGTGGCATTCCACGTCCTGCCAAATGTCCTACTCCAGGTGAATTTCATCGTTCTCATTGCAGATACACACACTCATGGGAAGTAACAAAAACTGCAAATTCTATCCATTTCAGGTGCTATGAAGAAAGAAAAGCATGTCAGAGAAATAGAATAACGATGGGCATTTCAGTTACTTTTCCGCTCCTGTATGGAACAGCCTGCCTGGCGTTCATTCATTCTTCAACTACAAAGAATTATCACAAGCTTCTCATCTAGAAAGCCAGGAGAGTCCAGGCCACTAGTTTTCTTCTAACATCTGTTGCTAGAAATGACAACTGGTTTGTGGAGCACTAAGAGGATCATGAGAGAATCTGACTGTGAACAGTGTGGAGGCCAGTGCGGAGTAAGATCAAGCAGCTTTCTAGGAGTTTTGTTTTTAATTTTTTTTATGTTTTTATTTATTTTTGAGAGAGAGAGAGACAGCATGAGCAGGGGAGGGGCAGAGAGAGAGGGAGACACAGGATCTGAAGACAAGCTCCAGGCTCTGCGCTAGCTGTCAGCACAGAGCCCAACGCGGGGCTCGAACCCACGACTGTGAGATCATGACCTGAGCCGAAGCCGGACGCCCAACCAACTGAGCCACCCAGGCGCCCCTCAAGCAACTTTCTAAAAGACAACTGTAACTAAGGGAATCATTCATGGATAGCTATTATAAATGGAAAGAGAGAAAAAAAAGAATTTGTTAGCCAATAGCAGCATTATTAACTCTAGCCAGTCACCCAGCAAAACCGTTCAGCCCATTGCAGCACTTGTGTGGTGTCTCAGAATAGAGTGTATGTATTTGCTGTCATCGCTGTCCACTCATCATTTTTCAAGTGACGCACGGGCACAGGAATGTGATTTGAGAAAGAAAATCTCAGGCGACTTTGGTCAGCTCCATAGCAGGAGTAGGCAACTTCCACCCCAGACTCCAAACTACGAAAATTATTACTGGTCCTCGTTCACTATTCACCAGTTTTGCCGTGTTTCCTTTTTGTGCTTCACAGGGTCTCTTTCCTTACTTTGTCTCCCCAGCTCCCCCTACCAACTCCACACCATGCTGTGAATCATGCCTACTGGTACCAGGCAACGGCACCACCGGCAGAACTTCATTTATTCACTTTAATAAATTCCAATTATATGCTCAGCCTCGGGCCTGATGGGGAGGATCTCAGTACTAAGAGCAGTGCTGTCCACTGGGTCTGGAAGCCTGGGAAGAAGAATTGCTTTTGAGGAAACTAAATCCTAACCTGACTCATCGTCCAAGGAAATGAACCTGCATTGAAACATACTCCACTGACTTCGGCAGATGCTTTTTCTCACCGCCTGTGTTTCATCCTTTTCTCTCCCACAAAAAGGATCAGAGAGCGGCTCACGATTCCAGCTAAAAGCGACACTAACATAACGGCCTGCGGCTGCCGTCCCATTTTCGTTCCCACCTTGACCTTCCTTCCAGATGAACTGCCCCGGAAGGCAGCTCCCTCCGAAAGCCCCCAGGGATGCTCCAGGAGTCACGTTATTCAGTGCGGTCTCATCA
>PISW01008387.1:0-74469 GCA_004023785.1 Mungos mungo
GAAACAAGGATGTTATCAGCGTGAAGCCTCATGCCAGATGTGTGTTGTGATTTTCCATAATCCCTGAGGCGCTGCTGCTCCACCATCGCGTGAATATTTTCTGGGGCGGGCTGGCACCCAGTCGCAGTCTCGGCATCGGCAGCAGCATGGTCCCGAGAAGGGTCCTGCATGTGGTCGGTACCTGGCTACTGCTCGGTGAGACCCTCCAGCAGAGGATTCCCTGAGAAGTGAGGTGTGTGGAAAAACAGCTGCATCTGAGATAACCTCAGAAGAGAGGTGTTGCCAGGCAACCTCAGGGTGTGGTCACGGAGAGTGTAACAGCGGGGAGTGATGGAAGCAGGACACAAAGGAGGGCTGCTGGATTGCTGATCGAAGAGAACACAGTCCCGACTGGGGATCTGGGTGATGCCATTGTCACCCCTCCTGCACATGCTCACACAAACCTACAAGCACCAAAACACTCCACCTCAGAAACCTAAGCAGCGCCATCTAGTGGAAAATGGAGCTCATACACTACTTCCGGCCCACTGGGCTGACCTCACTCTTAAGGAACACAAGTCTCTCCCCTGCTTGGTTTAGACTCTAAAGTGCTTCAGAGTCGGACTTGTAGGGCAAAAACATATGATTTCAATCATATTTCAGTCTTTTCACTTATCCCACTATTTGCTTTTTCTTGAATACAGAAGGAATATACTTATTTATATGTTGCAATTTGTATTAAAATAATTTTCCTTAATATTTTTCTACTCTACTCTTTCCTTTTTTGTAAACTTTTTGAATTCTAGTTAACTTCCATCATTTCACTTTATTCTCTTTCATTGTATTATTTTTTCAAAATTTCAAATGGTTTTATTTTGGTTCCTTTGTTTTTCTTCTCATCTATCAAGCTCCTTACAACACCAGACCAAAACACAGCGAGTATCTAGCATCATATATTTGATTTGTGTGTCTATGTTGTTTTCAATTTTTTAATTTTAATTTTTTGACCTTATTAATTCCTTTTCTTCCTTCAAAATGACCAAAGGAAGGAATTTCCTGTCATAAGGAAGCTTATGAAGGAAACTGAAGGAGATACACAAAGATGGAAACATACTTCGTGCTCCTGGATAGGAAGAACAAATCTTGTTAAAATGTCAATACTACTCAATGCAATCTCCACAGGCAATGCAATACCCATGAAAATGACACCACCATTCTTCACAGAGCTAGAACAAACGGTCCTAAAATTTGCATGGAAACAGAAAAGACCCCAAATAGCCAAAGCAATCTTGAAAAAGAAAACCAAAGCTGGAGGCATCACAATCCTGGACTTCAAGATGTATTCCAAAGCTTTACTCATCAAGACAGTAGGGTTCTGGCACAAAAACAGACACTCGGATCAATGGAACAGAATAGATAACCCAGAAATGGACTCACACGCTTATGGATAAGTAGCCTTTGACTAAGCAGGAAGAAATATCCAGTAAAATAAAGACCGTCTCTCCAGCAAGTGGTACTGGGAAAACTATGAAGGCCGGCTGACTCAAGACCCAGAAGGAACCGACATGTCAGTAGCAAAGCACTCAGACAGGATCATCAGTCTAGTGCAGAGAGATGGGTCAGCTTTTTGCTCCAAGAAGCCTTGGAATGGACTGGCTGAAGACACTACATGGAGGAGGGCAGCTGTGACCTCATTATAATAATGGCAGAGGTACTGATTTCTAAAACTTCCAATGAAAACCCAATAATTTTGTAGGAAAAGATGAAACACGCCGCAATCTATAATCATTGAAAGAAGAGGTCCAAGCTTGGCCCATACCAATGGATGTTTTAAGAAACATACAAGGTTTACTTCTCCTCTAGTCCCCACTCACAGCCCCCCAAATATCTGGTGTATTCTACTTGGAGAGTGGTCTGAGAGTGGGTGGTTCCAGGCTGGTAAGGGGAAGGGATGATCTGTTTGTGAGGTGAGGCAGAAGATGAGGATGGGGAAGGGGTTTGGTGATGGTGGGTCAGGGAAAAGGGTGAAGCATGTAAGTAAGGAGCAGAGGTCCCATGCCATTGAGAGAGGCCAGGCTGAGGGTGGAGGAAGCTGTGGCTTGGGGCAGGAGGGCACAAGGCTGGGACATGGTCATGTCTTGAGGGCAATGGACAGAATTTACAGGGGCCGATTCCTTGGACATATAGGAATGGCCCATTCAAAAGTGCATACAACATCCACTACATGCCAATTTTCAAGTAGGAAAACTCTCCAGCAGTTCAAGGGCATTGTAAACAGAGGCTCTCCGCCTAGTCCAATGAGAATTCTTATGCCGCTCCCTGCATGTCTGGATCTGATGATACTAGATAACCTATGAATATCATCCAACACAGATTCCATGTCCATCATAAAACCAAAAAATCTTTGTCAAAATAGTTGATCCTCCATAATGTCTTACCAAAAATGTTAGACATTTCATATAGAGAAGGTCCAGAGAAGATATCGCACATAGATATATTATCTACAGTAAAATGCATTGAAAAAGGTGAGTGAGTTTAACAATGTAAAATTCAACCTCATGATATGAATAAAATGAATATTAAAAAACAGCCAGATTATTCTGTTTTTATCAGACATGTAACGATAGTAATAGGACAGTGTGCAGGGCCTGAGTCAGAGACTGGGGAAAGGGAACAGCCTCTGGCCCAGGTCACAAAAAGATTGCCTGGATGATGTTTTGGTGGGGCTGACCTTGCGACTTCCATACTTCATGCTTAGTGTAAGTGACTTTGGAGAGCCAACAGGTAGTTGCTCTGCCTTCAAGCTGCAAGATCTGTAGAGAGAGAAGAGAGTGCTCCCTGAACAGTACTCTGTAGGGGAATGGAGCAGACATATACTCCTCCTAAGGAAGGAAATCCTCTCCACAGACCTAAGGACTTTCCCTTGGTCCTCCTCAGAGTTTCTCCTGAGGAGGAGAAGAAATTTAGCCTCTTTTTAAGAAGACATTTTGATACCACATGTCTGGCAGGCCAAACATTGCTGTTTCATAACATCTCATGGAGGCAGTAAATCCCAAGCCAAGGCCCCCAAAAGGCAGCCAAAATGTGCATATCTTGAAGTAGGATTCTGACATATGCATATATGAAGCCTCAACAATAGATCCCATTATAGGCCAAAGAGAGATTGAGGCTGCATCCAGGGCATAATGGAGGTGCACAGGATCACAGAAAAAGATTTCTATAGCTTACTTATTTATTCTCTGGTGGGGCATTGGTGGGAGAGGGGCAGAGTAAGAGGGGGAGAGAGATGTGCAGAGCCAGACACCAGGCTTGAACTCATGAACCGTGTGATCATGACCTGAAGTCAGGAGTCAGATGCTTAACCTACTGAGCCCTCCAGGTGCCCAATCACATGGGGATAATTTAAGAAGTGTGTGTTTACGCACTCCAGCTGGGTTTGCCTGAGATTCTGAATGTCCATGAAGACCTTCTTCCTATCAAGCTCCTCTTTCCTGACAGTTCATTAAGCTTTGACAAAGTAAATAATTATACATGGTCTTCCAAGCTGAGAAAAAAAGCAATGCACATTAGGTCTTATTTTCAAAAATTTTATTAAATATGAAAAAAAGAAACATAATTCATGATGACATTTAATAACAAAAATGAAGAAAGCAGGTAATATTACCCATTACAATTTCCACAATAATACCATCACAGAGCCTACCGAATTTGGTCACTTCTTCTAATTTGCAGAGCTATCAGTTGGATCTTTTATTCAGAATCCCCAAATTAGACATTTGCAAATCAAAAACACTTAATTTCATAAGTTATATTGATATTACATTAAAACGTATTACTATAATTTTACTAAATTTCATAAGTATGCATTTAAATAAAATAAACTTTACACCCACGTTAATAAGTATCATATGAAATACAAAATATATTACCTAAAGAGTAGTAACCTCTATGTTGGGGGAAGGGGTGTATGTTTACACACGAAATAAGCATGACATCCAAATATGATCAGGGTCCAATTTTGTATATCAAGCCCAACAGGGGAATTGCTGATTCGTCATAAATAGCCAAACCTGAAACGTGTCTTCAATTAAATAGTCACCTCCCAAAGACACCGAGTCAGGGGCCAAGTCTCCGAGACCTTGAGGTGTCTCACTGCAAATCACACTCATTCGAAGATGACGAAATTTGCAGTTGATCAAAGAGGACACTCAATGACCAGCACACACAGGGTCCCTCAGGCTTCTGTGTCAAAGGTGGGCCCTGACCAGTGGGGGCTGGCCTCCCAGGAGACAGCAGTGGGGGAGCTGCTAGGAACCTGGAGCTCCAGTCGCCACTGACCAGTCTCTTGAACACCATTTGGAGGGGATGGCTGGAAGCCTGCTGACATGGCTGAGGTGGGGACAGAGTGCAAGCCTGGAAAGTGTCCCAATGCGCATGGGAGCATGGAGGCTGGAGGCCAAGGCTTTGCACCGAGACAGGTGTCTTCCAGATCCCACGGGCTGCCTCTGAGGGTTGCCATGCATGTGCCATTGGTGGACAAAACAGACTCTGGCCAAGCCCCACGTTGGTGCTCCCTGCGCTCCACTGGGGTTGCTGGAAGAGGCTCCAGCACAGTTTCTTTCGAGGGGTCTGGCACATCTCGTCGGGGATCGGGGCCCATCTCTTGGCTCGTGCGAGGATGTGGGGCTGGGCATTCAGAGCCAATCGGGTTGGAGGAGGAGGGGAGTTAACCTCAGGATAAGTGGCTGGTGCCTTGGCATGGCCAATGCTATGTGCCTTGGAGACTGCCTGGGGACCTTCATTGGAGACACTTTGGGGCCTCTTTTCACTCAGCTGCACAATGAGTTCGGGATCCCAGGCAGAGCGTTGGCATGCTGGGGCAGGCAGCAGCTCATGGGTCCCCACTTCTTGGGCATCACATTGTCCAGCAGGTGTGAAGGTGCTGGCCACAAGTCTCCTTACAGGAGAAACCGACGGGGACAGCTGGGTCCTGTCACGGTTTCTGCTAGGAGGCTCACCCGGGTGCAGCTCCAGGACAGATGCCCTCTCAGTGGGCATCGGCCTGAGTCGTTGCTGTGGGAACACACAACACATAGAGAACAGCCAGCCGTTAGTTTTTCCTCACCGCGAAGGACAAATTCACAACAAGCACGGCAAGCAAAGAAACAGACACACCAAGACCTTGGTCCATTCCAAACAACAGGGAGAGACAGAAAAGGATTCTATTGACAGAAGAAGAGGTCCTCCAGCTCGGTGCTCATTGGGAATAAACACTGGGCGGGGTCGCCTGGATGCTTTGATTCCATCAGAGACACTATTAGCAAGGGTTAACATCATGTCTGCCTCCTGAAGTGGACAAACACTGCCATTCAGGCTTCTAGAAAAGTACAGAAATCGTGATGGCTTAGATTCACTATGGAGGCTACTGAGTTCCATCACCAATTTGGGAGTATGTGTCACAAGGCAGGAGGCCTGTTCTATCAGAGAGGAGTCTAGGTGTTGGAAGGGTGTTCTGATATAATGTTTATACCCCCACCAGCCACACGGCTGGTAGGCATACAAGGGATCCTTCAAAAGAAAGGAAGCGGAGAAAGAGGGTGGAAAGGACCCCCAGGGAAATTACCTTGGTCAGAATCGAAGTGGAAACCCACTTGCTCCCAGGAGGGCACTAAAGCCCATCACAATCCCAGGAAATGAACAAGAGCAGCGACAGGGAACACTCACCCTCACATAGTCACAGGATTCTGTGGATTTCTTCCAGAATCTTTGGTGTCTTCCTGGATGTTCACTGGGGAATCTCTGGAGCAGCACTTTCCTCTGGTGAGCTTCTGGCCCACGCAACAAATCATGGGAGGTAGAAGGAGCTGCATTTCGTGTCTTCCAGGATCTTCTTTGCTCCAGATTCCCTCTCAGCTTCCTGGAGTGCATGGCCTGGGGAGCCAGGGACCCATTCCAGTGATTCATGGGGCACCTGCTGCTTGATGCTTTGTGTCCAAAGGTGCTATGGTCCTTAAATTTTACCTGCGTTAAGGAAGGTGGAGGGATTTAGTGAATGGGAACAAACCACAGTTAAACTACAAAGAAAAAGAGAAGGACACATTTGGGGAAGGGAAGATTGGACTGGACAAGGTACATCATATATGACCCATGAGCTCTAGTATATTTAATATTATAGAATGCTACCCAAGCCTCTCCTGGGGAGAGACCACAGCAGGGTTTAGGGATTCAGATTGCATAGAATGAGCCACATGGAAAGTTATGGATAAACACCAGCCTAGACCTGACCAAAGAGGTTGGCCCCCAGATTTGAAGGTCCTAATGAGCCAGCTGGGGAGATTCCAAGGCAGACCATTCTTGGCAAAGAAAGGCCAGCTGACTTAAGAACACAGAGCTTGTCATGTGCGATTTTCATCTCCAGAGTTGTGGCTCAGCCCCTTGCTCCATCGCACCTTCAAGGATCCACTTACCCAACGATCCTCCTCCACTGGCCTGGGATTCTGGCGCACCATGGGGACCCTATGTTGCCTTTTCCATTTTGGGGCATTCAAGTTTCTGTTATATTTCTTTTTGGTGTGACCTTCTGCCATCTGTCCCACCTTTTTGGAGGGTCAAGTAAGCCTTCCTCGGATAGGGGTTTTTTGGATTTTCTGAGTGAAAAGAAAAAGGAGAATCATAGTCACACAGTTAAAGGACCCTTCCTCATGCCGCTTCTCCCAGCATATGGGGGGGGGGGGTTCATGATCACAAGGTCAAACACAGTCCTCACACTACATGATCTCTGTGCTTGCATGTTCCACACAGTCTCCTCAGGACCCACCCTGCCACTCTCCTGCTCCAGCCGGTCCAGGGTTCCCTGAAGGATGGACGGTGTCAGCGAGAGAGAGTGAGAGAGAGCCTCAAGTTTCTTTCTAACCACCAGGCAGGCATCTCTGCACTGACCATAGAGTCAGCTTTATTAATGGAAAAAATGAATGGGGCCAGCACAGAAGTGGCATTTGCCTTAGACAATGACTTCTGATGACCAATTCTTTGGTATGAAAAAATTTCACAGAACATAGATTGGTAGAAGACTCATGCATAATCTTTATCAATAGTGATTAACATAGCTGACTTAGCAGGTTTTCATATGGGGAAGGAAGGTATCTCTAACATTCAAATGCAAAGCAATGATTTTAGCATAACAAAGGCTAAAGTTAATTCTTTGTGAGCAGGGGTCAATAGCCTGTTTTCTCCAGGGAAAGAAAACCAGGTTTTTCAGGAAATGTCACATTTGCTCCCAGAAACACAAAAGGAGAAATTCCTATAAATTCCTTCACAAGGTACAATTAGTATATTTTCGGATAAAGGAACAAGACACTCCTGAAACCAGTCAACAAGGCGCCTTGGGGGTCAGTGCTTGGGCAAAAGAAATTGAGTATGGGGTAGATGTCGGTCGCCATCTGATGGTGTGAGGCCTTGCAAACCCGACTTCTCTCACAAGGAATTTTCTCAACATTAGTGAGTTCACAAATGGCTTCCAACATCACCCCCAGGAGGGGACCCTTAGGAAAGGCAGGAGAGGCCCTCTTGAGTGACTCAATGAAGAGATTTTCCAAAAGTCTCTCCAATGTACTCCATGAGCAAAATTAGAGGAAATACTGCCCTGATGTATACCAGAATCAATGCTATGGCAATGAGACCTGTCACACAGAGAGCTGAAAGTGACAAAGGAAGTAGTCTTGCCAATTAAAAATCTGAACTCCCCATTTCACATACAAGGAAGCCATTTTCAAATACATACAAATTCAATTTACAAAGCTAGTATACCTTCGACTATATTGGAAGCTAACCAGGTGACGGTCAACTCTTATTTATGGTTGGTTTCCTGCCTCCCTCACTAAAATCACTTGTTCCTACGAGAAATATATATCTGAAATTCAGGTGAACAAGTGAATTTTTTAGTCTTTGAGGGCGCGTTTGGAAATGGAGCAGCAATCGGTCACTGCTCCTGCACGACCCCACACCAATCAGACACCAGGGTTCAGGTCCTTTGGAATGAGAACCTCATAGCCTCAGGAACATTGTGAGCCATGCCTTTCATCAGTCTCTGTTCTCAGAATACGCTTTAACAGGAAAGTGTCCTTAACCTGGTGAGGACACACACATCACAACCTCGGTTTTCTCCCTGTCCTATATCTCTGCCAGCTCCTGTGAGGCCCACAGGGTGCAAACCCACCTGAAATGCAGAGGGGTTCCTTCTGTCTGTCACAAGTCGTTCAGAAAGGTGGGCAGCAGGCGAACTCCAGTGGATGAGACTCTGTGTCTGGCGTGCCCGAGGAGGAGTGGTCAGTGAGGGACACTTCCTTCCGTCCAGGACTTTTAGACATGCCCAAGGTCACGTGACGCCTCAGGTAATCTAATCCCAGTAATCCGATCATCTTAGGGGTTCCCTCTTCTAAATACTATCAATGAATCATTGAGGTGTGATGATCAGAATCCATTTTTACTCTAGGAAATAGAGACATGTCTGTGTATTCCAGTTTCCTTCCTAACCTCATGTTTTTTCGTTACCTACACGAAACTTTTGAGGTCCCTAGCATCATATACTTCATGTTGTTGGGGTCTCCTTCAGTGTCCTCCATGTCCAGGCTTCTCATTTTCCCTATGAGTCTGGTGTGTCCATGACATATTTACAGTGTCCTTTCACTGAACACGCTACCCTTCCCATTCCTTTTTCTGTCTCTAGGACAATGACTGTGCCTGCTAGGACATTCGGAGGAATGGCATCCCCTCTGCTCCGTATCCCCTTGGGACTAGCTTCTGTGGAACTTGGTCTTGTGACCCACATCACTATTCCTGATAAGTCCCTTTGTTGACACATGGGGCTCCCTGTTTCCTAGTCTCCTCATTTTGGGCTCTCTTGTCTTGCCCATCAACTCAAATGTCCTATTTAGAATTCTCCTCTTGATGAATATTGGTGTGATTTCCACCATTTCTCATGAGCTGGCTGGCATCAGCCATGGACACTGTGTGGGATAGATGTCTTTGGGATCTTGTAGAGCCAGTCTCTAATGGTAATGTGGACCTTTCTTCTGTGGAAATTCCTATCTGTAATCCAAGCAAGCACCTTTCTCCTCAAGCAGTCCATCCATCCACACCCTCACTGGCCGCCTTGGATGGCCCCCTTTCTGCAATGCCATTGGCACTCTGGAGAGTTTCCCCCCTTAGAGGAAAGGTGTGTGTACTTTTCAATTGGCCTTTCCTATCTTCTCCAGGAGGCTGCTCCTGCAGCCTCTGTCCAAGGGCCTTAAGGCATGGCCTCTTCCACCCTGTTGCCCTCCAGCCCCATCTAGCGCATTCTCCAGCCTCAGCCTGGCCTCACTGGATGCCCGGAGACCACTGCCCCACCCTTCCCCACAGCATTCCTACCCCTGTCTCACCCATCACCGCACCCCTTCTCAATTTTCTCAACCTGCAGTTAGCCTCATCTCACATCCAGGCCAGCCTGGCACCAGCAACTCTAGGGACCCCTCCCCAAGGAGAATCCACCAGATAGTGGGTGGGGGAGGGGAGCCGAGCAAGGCCAGGGCAGAAGCACTCCTTTGCCTCTTCTTCCAATATCCATTGGCATGCACCAAGTTCGGACCAGTAACAACATATCAATGAAGAATAATTCTCTTTGGTTTTCATCTTTTCCTAGAAAATCTCTTGAATGAACTACAGTTCTACTTGGAAGCAGACAGACTTTTCAGGAATTTTTTGTAAAAGGAGCTAAGTTTTGCTAACAACTGTATAACCCTATGTATTTGCTTTTGAGATTTTTTAAAATTCTATCTTGGTTAAATAAATTATTTAAAGTTTTGAGATTTGTAATGATCTGAAATCCTTTTTAAGACGTGCCTTATCACTTTAAATTTCCCCTAATTTAAATTGTAAATGAAGTCTTTGATATTAGAGCTTTTATTTGGTATTTTAACTTACACTGGAAACACTGTTAAAGGAATAATGGTATACCTTAGGTTATATTGTTTGGGCAAATGCTGCAACTGCTCAAATTTAAATACAATTCCTCAAGTTTTACTATGTTTTGGTAGTAAGGTCCTCACTTGCTATTCTGATTATTGAAGTCTTATGTGTCACAGAAATAACCAAATTTCCTTATCAATTGCATGATAATGAACTCTCATCAGATTGGTAACCTAATTTCTGAGTTTTTGTCATTTATGATTATTCTGATGCTCTTTCAAAATGGTCTTCAAGTTTTATGGAAAGGACTTTTAGGACAAATACAGGTATTTTACATCCTTAAATTCGAAAACTAAAATGGGTAAGAACTTCTGGAACTAAAAAGTTGCATTCAAACTGAACAAGAATTAGTAACATGGGACTAAATGAACTGAAGAAGATGGTCATAGTTTTGCAGCTCTTGTTTTGAAGTATTGCTGATTCTCTACTGTTTGCTCTTCCAGATTAAGGAAATGTTCCCTTAATATATCTATGATATACCAAAATAGGATAATGTATTCATTTGTCAACACACTAAAGCATTTAACTTTTCTTTCTACCTGAACCCTCTGAAATTCACAAACGCAATGAGCGTGTTCTTTCTTTCATGGCAATCAAACTTATCTGCATCAGTTCAATAAGAAGCTTGTAACAGGACACCATTAGAAATACTGGCTCTTTTACCAAGGCTTTGACTGGAATGTCATGTTTGAAAGCCTACATGCAACGACTCAGATATGACGATACAGCTCTAAAGAACGAATATTGACTTTATAAAACCTGGAGCGATATAGCCCCTTGGAAATGTTGGCCTGATAGCTTGCTTAGAGAGTTCCCAAAAGCAGTAAAGAATGTCACTTCCTGGTTCTCCAGGAACCTCAGGATATCTTGGGGACCTCACAGAAACGAATTAGCCCAAATCAACAGGTATTGCAGGCATGCCTAATAGCATGTCTCAGTGAAGACCTCCCATTTGACTTACCTCCCCAATTTCATGGTATATAATGAGCCACTCTTCAAGACCCCAGTGCAGCTCTTTCTGCCCATGGGTCCTTTCCCCCTGCTTTAATAAAATCACCTTTTTGCACTAAAGACATCTTTGAGAATTCTTTCCTGGTCATCAGCTCTGAACTCCACAAACACCCTCCCATCACCCCAGAACCTCATCACTGTCATTACATCCTTCAGCCCCTAGAGGTCCAGGTAACTGTATTTGCATATCAAGGCTCTGGGCTGTTGGAATGTGGGCCTCTGTCAACCAGACCAGCAGGGGGTGACAAAGGCCAGCACTGGAGCCTTACACTGCTTTTCAGAGGACCTAGAAAATGCTGAGGTTTCTCTGGTAGGCAGACAGTCACCATCCTGTGCCTTCCAGTGCTGCACCAGCCTTTTCTGGAGCAAACTATGAGGAAGCATGAGGCAGGCTGAGGGGCAAAGCACAAGCTAGCACTCCTCTGCCCCTCCCCCCAGGTGAGATCTGTGTAATATTTCTGGGACACTCCCGGCTCCCCACGAACAAAAGAAAGGGGTTTAAGTGCTTGCTATGGTGATGTGGGAAACTAAGGCAAATGAAAAATTAAATTCCCTTACTGCCTACAGCCCACTGACAAATCCTTGAAAAGGGCAGAGTGACCTCAGTCTAGGAGCTCAGTTGTCTCATTGATGACAGTGATGACACTTTGCTGGGTGCAAAAGAGAATCTTAGCTTAACATTATCCCAACCTCCAGGATCCTATAAATCTTCTTCCTTTATCTCAACTGCCCCAAGATATATGCTGGTCATCAGGCTCCAGGCTTATGGCCCCCTATTTGCATCTGAAGGGTCTTATGACCATTTTGTTTGTTTGTTTGTTTGTTTTTAACAGTAGTCTGTAATAAGGGGTGTTTCTCTAGCAACTGCTAGCCCCTCATGGTCCTGGAAACCTTGCTTCCAAAATACCTTAAAGACTTTGTTCCTGACCCCTTCCCAACCTGAGGATATATAATGAGTTACCCTTCACGACCCCATGCAGCTTTTCCTGCCCATGGGCCATGTCTCCTTGCTTTAGTAAAAGTACCTTCTTGCACCAAAGATGTCTTCAAGAATTGTTTCTTGGCCGTCAGCTCTGGATCCCCATGAGCCCCCATCACCCCAAAACTTCATCACGGTGGCAGTGGGGGGGGGGGAGTTTCAAACATTTCCAGGGACTCAGGCTGGCTGATATTGCCCAATCATGGTTCCCTGACTCTGAGTTGAGGTAGAAAATTCTAAGGAACTCAGGCAGGAGTCAACTCCTTCTCCAGAGCTGATCCCTGTCCCCCACGTAGACTTAGAAAACATTTTGATGATTCTGGCCATCCAAGAACAAAATCCTATGTCTTCTAGCCCATCCCAAGACTTACCTGGGCCTTCAGAGGATTGTAGGGAGGGCTCCTAAATTTTATTAGCGATTCAGTCAGGTCATGGGAATCCTGGTTGCATCTCAAGTTTTAGCACAGTCATTTCTGAGGGTCTGAGCTGAAGTAGAAAATTCTGAGAATACTTCAGCAGTGGGTAACGTCATCATTTCCAGGAATGCAAGAGTGATCCCTGGGCTCCCAAATATTTTTAGAAAACTTTGTGGTGGTTCTGGTGGGCCAAAGATGCCTGGAAATTGCCCCAGATTGCTATGTGGAGAGGCTTTCTAGGATAGGGTAAAGAGGGAACCCCAG
Source organism: Mungos mungo (assembly GCA_004023785.1). Taxonomy (NCBI): domain Eukaryota; kingdom Metazoa; phylum Chordata; class Mammalia; order Carnivora; family Herpestidae; genus Mungos; species Mungos mungo. The sequence goes on from PISW01008387.1 coordinate 12,655, forward strand.
GCCTAGCCCTGTGTAAGGTTGGAGCAGGAGTCTGGAGTAGATGAAGAGAGAAGATAGAGATAGGTGGGGAGAACACCTGAGATCCATGCACAGGGTTTGTCAGCCTTGACTCTCAAGATACATACGGACAGCCCCACCCATGTCCTTATGCCCTTGGTATTCTGGTACATCAGCAGTCAGCGCTTAATTTATGATGATTGTCACGTTATTTAGAAAGTACTACAGAATTTCCTTTCTCCCCAGAGCTCATTATTTTCTGATTTTTGTGTATCTGATTTTATATCTACTCCTTTCTATTTCAGTCCTGAAGTCTCTGCCCATTGCCTGAACCTCCTCTTTAAAAGTTCATTCCGATCAGGTATGTGTATCAATCTCATCATCTTGTGGGACTATCTCCTGGAACGGTCTGAGGTGTCCCAACCAACGCTGTTGCCAGCTGTCCATGTTGCTCACTGTCACGTTGAGGGGTCCCTTCATTATCATCCTGGGATCGCACAGGAGTGCTCTCTTGAGTCTCCTGTTCCCACATTGTGTTGGTTCCCTATTGTAGCTGTGACGGATTACCATCAACTTAGTGTCTAAAAACAACAGAAATGTATTTCTTTTTTTTTACAGGCTTGGAGGCCTGATGTCCAAAATGAGTTATTTTAATGGTTGCATAGTAGCATCTCACTGGGAACATCCCTGTCTATTAAGGGTTCTGTTTCTTACACACTCCTTTGTCTCTTCTGATGGAAACAGTTTCCTGCAGCGCTCACAGCTGGCCTTAGTCCTTTATAAATCCAATAACTTTGCCGAGTGAAATGATATATGGAGAAAATATAGAAGTGATTTGTCAGAATTGTGTCATTGAAGATCTAGTAGGATCCTTGAGAACAGACATTGCACATCATTTGTCCATATGTCTTCAATGCCCGGTACATAATAAACATCACCAGCACCAGTCCCCTCTTCATCCTTATCCCCCCTCCCCCACCCCCATTTTGAGTTACTGCTCTTAGTAATTAGGCATTCCTGTTACCTCTGTGTCCGCTTCCTACACTCCAACAAATCCTAAGGTTCTTTTTCCTCAAAACAAACAAATAAATATCTGCCTTCCAATGTAGTAATATTGCTTATTCCTCCTTGAATATACTTGGCCAGGAGTTTTAGATACTGGCTCTTCTCTTTCATGCTTCTAGTCATTTCCTTGGCCAAAAGCTGGTGCAGGCTGCAGTAAGGTATGTCTGGGCAGAATGGTTAAGATCTCTAGTTTCTATTTCTAACCTGAAGGGCACACTCAGTTTGGGAGTCAGCTGGAATCTCAGGGTGTAGGTTCTGTTTGAGAACATGGTTGAAAGGGAACAAGGAGAGCCAAGGGTGGAATAAAGCCCTAGGGACAGAGTTGTGCCTGAATGATCAGCAGTATGGAGCTAGTTTTCTTAGACTCAGTTATCCTGACAAGTAGGTTCTTATCACTTCCCTTTGCCTCGGTCCAAGAGCTTTATCATGGTTTTGTTGTGCCATTATCTTAGAATCCCTAATTCTTGGAGAACATAAGCAGAGGAGATTTGGAGACAAATAATGATTAGGAAAACACCATATTTTCCGTTACTCAGATCCTGTTCAATTTCAGTGATGGTTCTAGACACCTGGAAAGCCTCTGACTGCTCTTCATTTCTAAGTCTGTGTTTACACAACCTAGGATGTTGTGCACACAATCAGAAGAGGTCATTCAGAGATGAGGCGGCCATGGTTCTCTCAAATATTCACTTTCGCCTGGGGCCCTTTCTCCGTGTGAAGGTGGTGGGGTTTTTATCCTGTGTGTAGGATTCTCTCAAGCACTCAGATTCTCAGACTTTCCAAGACTTACACAAATGTGTTTTGTTCCCTGGGGAGACTTGGTTGGAAAAAGAAGAGAATGGCATAAGAAAATGACAGTAGTTCTTATGAGTGAAGGTGTCCATACAGACAGGTGGAAAATGGCTTCATATCATTCAGCAGATCACTAGGACCAGTAGGATAGATCAGTCTGGATAATGAGGGCATTTCAATACCTGCTCTTTACTAGTTTTTCATCCCTTTCCATTACAGCACCTTTAGAACTGGATAAAACAGTCACATGTTTAGGATGCAAGGTTGACCTTCCTCTCTAGCCTCAACATGATTCGATGGAGAAAAACCTATCTTCTACCCACACTAGTGAACTTACCCATTTTTGGACTTTTACTTTTACAAAAATAAACTATCTTTTTTTATTTACTATCTTTTTAAGGTTGGTTTTTTTTGTTAATACAAGTTAGCCTCTACTCTAATTAATATAAAAAATGTATTAATTTTATTTTTTATTTTTAAATGTTTATTTATTTATTTTGAGGGAGGACAGAGACAAGCAGGGAAGGGGTAAAGAGAGAAGGAGAGAGAGAGAGAATCCCAGGCAGGCTCCACACTGTCAGCACAGACCCTGACACAGGGGATACGGGCGTGTTGATGTTTAGGGCCGCATGCACTCCAATGTTTATAGCAGTGCTTTCAACAATAGCCAAATTATGAAAAGAGCAAAGTGTTCATCAACTGATGAATGGATAAAGAAGATGCGGTTTCTATATACAATGGAATACTACTTGACAATGAAAAAATGAAATTATGCCATTTGCAGCCATGCGGATGGAACTGGAAGGTATTATGCTAAGTGAAATAAGTCAGTCAGAGAAAGACAGATATCATATGTCTTCAGTCTTATGTAGAACTTGAGAAACATAACAGAAGGCCATGGGGGAAAGGAAGGGGAAAAAGAGAAAAAACAGAGAGGGAGGCAAACCATAAGAGACTCTTTAATACAGAGAGCAAACTGAGGGTTGATGGGGGGTGGGGAGGGGGGCAGAGGGGAAAATGGGGAATGGGCATTGAGAAGGGAACTTGTTGAGAGGAGCACTGGTTGGTGTATGTAAGCAATGAATCACGGGAAACTACCCCCGAAGGCTAGAGCACACTGTATACACTGTATGTTAGCTAACTTGACAATAAATTATATTTTAAAGAAAAAAATATTGCCTCTCTCTCTCTTTCTCTCAAAAAAAAATTTCAGTAACTGGTTTTTCCTTGGATCTTTTAAGAACACAGGAATAGGTCATACATTTTTCTAAAACCCGAGCTTTCTTCTTAAAAGACAAATTGCTATCCTTACATCTATTAGGACTTCCCTCTTACCTGAGAAAATGCGAATAAGGAGAATGAGAGCAGCAAAAATTAAGGAAAAGATTCCTAACGGCTCCAGACATCAGTGGAGAGAGGACAAAAAAGGGACTTTTGCTAAAATCCAGCTCTTTTCTCAAGAGAAGTTGGTTATAACAAGTTCTAGAGCTCTGAAAGGGCTGAGAGTCAACTTTGGTTTGCAATTTTCGTTAAGGAGAAACTATTTTTCATGCTCTGCTGAATAGTGTGGGCTGCTGGATCAGGTATGATGTTTATGGGAGAGAGGGGCAAACAGCCCATCCTTTAGCCTGGATTCCTCCAGTCTATGTCTCTGCCTAGATGTCTATTTTTCCCCTCAAGCCCCATCTCAGGTACCTTCCCTTCCAGAAGATCTATAACCCTATTCCGTTTCTTCTTCTCTAAGATGTTATGTGCAACTTACTCTCTTATAAGATGGACCTAGCTGTTATTAATTGGGGCCTGGTATAATGGCTTTTCAAAAATTATAGTATATGAAAAAATTTTTTATCTGTCCAATTCGACTATAAGCTCCACAGAAGAAAATGACTCTCCATCCTTTCCTTTCCTTTTTTTTTTAGTTTCTTTTTTCTTCTTTATTAAATTAAAAATTTTAATTCCAGTATAGTTAACATAAAGTGTTACACTAGTCAAGGGTATAATGTAGTGATTCAGCAATTATATACATTACTCGGTGCTCATCAGGATAAGTATATTCTTGATTCTTTTCACCCATTTCATCCATCCCCCCACCAACCTCCCCTCTGGTGACCATCAGTTTATTTTTCCAAGTTATAGTCTATTTTTTGGTTTGGTTCTTTTTCCCCAATCGTTAATTTGTTTGTTAAATTCCACATACGAGTGAAATCTTACGGGATTTGTCTTTCTCTCACTGACTTATCTCACATAGCATTATACTCTCTAGCACCAAGGTATAGTTTCTTTCTTGTCCACCGCTGTCTTCTCAGTTTAGCTCAGCATCTAGCATGGATAAAATACACTATAAATATGTTTTCTGAGTGGAAATCAAATGGAATGTATTTAGAATATATAAATACTGCTCAAATCCGATATGAAAAAATAAACAACCTAATAGAAAGACAAACAGACAAAAGATACCACAGGCATAAAATACAAATGGCAAATAAACATGAACATACACTCAAACTCATTACTAAGCTTTGCAATACATACAAAACCCAAGAGATATTCTTTTACACCAAGAGCTGCTGAGGATGGAAGATTGCTGGCTACACATGAACAGTATACAGGAAGAAAGGGTAAATTAGTATTACCACTTTGGAAAAAAAATGGACATCCTTTGGTAAAGTAGCGAATGTAAAGATTCTACAAGAGACCAATTTTTTTTTCCTTAGGCCTATATTCTTTTTTTTTTTTTTTATTAATAGCTTATTGCCAAGTTGGATAAAGAAGATGTGGTGTATATACACAATGGAGTACTACAAGGCAATGAGAAAGAATGAAATCTGGCCATTTGTAGCAAGATGGATGGACCTTGAGGGTGTCATGCTAAGCGAAATAAGTCAGGAAGAGGACAGATATCATATGTTTGCACTCATAGATCTAACATCCTTTCCTTTCCAATCACTCCTCACAACAGAGCTTTGCAACAGTAGATATTCAAAATATATGTGTTCTTTCACCTATTAACTAATAGCTGTCTAATTTGAAGAACTCACGAATAGTCAAATAAATAATATAGAAATTATTAAATGTTCAAAGTTTTTACATCTGTAAGATATTATTGTTGTTGTTGTTGTTGTTGTTATTATTATTATTATTATTATTATTATTATTATTAAAGTAGGCTTCACACCCAGCATGGAGCCCAACACGGGGCTTTAACTCATGACCCAGAAATCAAGAGCCGAACTGAGATCAAGAGTCCAATACTTAACCAGCTAAGCTACCCAGGCAACCCTGTAAGATAATAAGGATAATGGTATTATAATTAAATATGACCATATTTCATATGTAATAGGAATAACTTTCATTCAACTAATATGGGTTGGAGAACTACCATGTGTATTTATAGGTTACTAAAATTTTTGAATTTTCTCCTAAAACCAAAGGAAAGTTATTGAAGGATTTTAAGTAGGGGAGTTACTTGAAAGACTAAAACTCAAATTCCATTTTGAATAAAGCAGAGTGAGCGTCTAACAGTGGATCCTCCCACTGAGAACAAGTAAAACTCCAGGAGAACCAAACAAAATAAAACAAACCCACAAAAAACTGCCCAAAGAATATGAAAGTTGAAATGAATATGGGCATATTTTGGAAAAAAGCCAAAACTTGGAATAATGAAATAGCACAGAGTATGTTCTGTCTGATAACAGTGTGGCATGGAGAGGCTAAAACAAAACAAACAAGATATCCAGCCTCTTTCTCAACTTGGAACACAAAGACAGAGCAAAGAGAGGCCACAGCTTCTGGCAGTGAAGACCCAGAGAAGGGAGCTTAGGTTCTATATGTGAACTCTGCCCATGTCTCGTGCTCACCCCTGAACCACGTGTGCACCTTGTTAAGATAAAACAAAACAAACATGCAAACACTCCTGAGATTTGAGCTGCTGCCCATTACAGATGAGGTGATATTTGAAAACTGAGTTTAATAGAATCGCTTTCTTGTCAAATCAAAACATCAGCATTTTTCAGAAGATGTAGCAGTCTTCAACACAACATTCACAGAGTCCTGGACATCAATCATGTTGAAATAATCAGACAAGGATTTTAATATATCCAGGTAGTAAAGAAACTACATATGCAATCAATTTCAACACGGGAAATCACATTAGAGAACAGAAAATATAAAGAAATTTTGATCCTAAAAAATACAATATCTGAAAATAAGTAACTGAATTGACTTGATAGTATAGAATATATGACAGGATCAAGAGTCCCTGAATCAATTAAACAAATGTAATCTGCAGATCAGAGAGAAAAAAGACGGAGAAAAATAGCCTTTGAGGGTTTGATGGATAATATCAAAAGCTAGACCAGACAGGCCTTTGGAAGTAGTTCAAGGAAATAATGGCTGAAAACTTTCAAATGCAGAGAAAGACACATATTGGCCAAAGCAGGAAGTGCAGCAAATTACAAACATAAATCCCATGCTTAGACACAACACAGTCTAAGTTATGGAGCCAAGAAGGCCTTTACTGGGATCTGCAATTCCCGGGCGAGGTTCCATGACTCTGGAGCAGGGAGTCAGGGAAGTCGCACCTGATATGGGAGAGCAAGGTCTTTTATGGGTGCAAAAGTTCCGGGTTTGAGCCCAGGTGGGCCGATAGCCACGTAGGGTCATCTTTGGATGGTGGCAGGATTCAATTGGCTGTTCGCTTTGGTGGGGAGGGGGATGCTGGAATTCCATGATGAGGCGTTACAGTTTGAGACAGTCCAGATTGAGAGTGGGGGTCATCAGTCCTGGTGGCACCTGGATCTGTTATCTGGCCTGCAATAAAATGGCCGCTGGTGCTTGTCAAATGGCTTGGGTCATCCCAGGTTTGTAAATGAGGGTTGTCAGTGTTCGCAGCTTTCCACATCAAAGTGGCCGCTCAGTTGCTTTCCCAAAGCAACTCTTACACGTAAGATCTGACCTGAGCTGAAGTCGGAGGCTTAACCAACTGAGCCACCCAGGCGCCCCAATCCTATTAGGTTTATATACACTTGTATTTGTCATGGTGACTCATGAGGCATTGACTCATCTATCATTACACAAAGTTCTCGTGTCTTTGGCTATATCGTCTTCCATTCTTTTTGTCTCTTTAGTTCCTTGAATCTAAACTATCTCTGGTGCATAGCATATAGTTGCATCTTCTTTGAAAACTCCATTCTGCTAAGCTCTAACTGGAGTTTAATCCATTTGCATTTAACGCCATAATTGATGAGGTAAGGGTTACATTTGTCATTTGCTATTTGTTTTCTAAATAGTATGCCTCCTCTCTCCCCTCTCTTTCTGCATTACTGGCTTATTTTGTGTTAAATAGATATTTTCTGAGGTACCATTTGTATTCCCTCTCTATTTATCTTGCTATGTTGGTTTGAGTTATATTATAAATGACCTGGGGGTTGCAATTAATGTTTTTTTTTTACATTTTTTAAACATTTATTCATTTTTGAGAGGAAGAGAGAGACAGCATGAGTAGGGGAGGGGCAGAAAGAGGGAGACACAGAATTTGAAGCAGGCTGCAGGCTCTGAGCTGTCAGCACAGAGCCCAACATGGGGCTTGAACTCACAGACCACAATATCATGAGCAGAGCTAAAGTGGGACACTTAACCAACTTTGCCACCGAGGTGCCTCGGGGGTTGCAATTAATTTTAAACAATCTAGTTTCGCGGCGCCTGGGTGGGTCAGTTGGTTAAGCCTCCTTCTTCAGCTCTGGTCATGATCCCATAGTTCATGGGCTGGAGACCCACATCGGGCTCTCTGCTCAGAGCTTGGAGCCTGCTTGGATTCTGTGTCTCCCTCTCTCTGGCCCTCTGCTCACTCTGTCTCTCTCTCTCTCTGTCTCTCTCTCTCTCTCAAACATAAATACACTTTAAACAATCTAGTTTGAATTAATACTAATTTGATTCCAATGGTGAACAAAAACGTTATTCTGTGAAGCTTGGTTTCCTCCCCTTTCTCTTGTTTTTATGAGAGAGACATTGGAGTTTTGGAGTATCAGAGACTCTTACTGGCCTTGGAGAAAAAAACTGCTCTTCTATTGGAAAAGCCATGGGGCAAGAAAAGCAAGGCAGTCTCTGCTTGCTCTGGACAGCCCAGGGCTGACAGACTGCAAGACAACAGACACCCACCACAGGCCTTGGAACCCAAGTGACAGAATTTTCCCAGCAGCCCCGGGGGTGTGCAAGTGGATCTCTTGCCTTGGACTAGATCCAAGTCTGGGTCAACGCCATGCTGTCAGTCTCGTGAAACCCTAGCAAGGAGTTGAGCTACAGCACTTGCTTCCCCGAGTCAAAGCCTGGACTTGGGATCTATGGAAGCATGAGTGTTAATGTGTGCTGTTTTAAGCTGTTACTTTCTGTGGTGCTTTGTTGCACAGTGAAAGAAAGAGGTACCGGAGTGTTCTAAGATAAATTTGCTCTTGGAAAGCATATTATGTGTTCTTTCAAGGATCCTGTGTGGTCCACGGCATTGCACTGTGTCCTGAATGGTTGATACTATTTCTGGTCCATCTAATGAACTTACCTCAAACCCTCACCTCCCAGGTCTCTATCCTAAAACCACTTACTACTGGGTCCCTTTGCTCTAGCAGGCCACATTATTTGGGAATTTTCCCGTTAGGATGGTTTCAGCCCAGTGACCTTGCAGCAGTATTCACTTGGTCCGTGGAAGCCATGTCCCTTTGCACTCCCTAATATTGTAAGTGCAGCCACTCCATTGCTGAATTTTCTGTCCTGACACCATGCACAACTCCAGCCAGAACTCTGGCTGTAGACACTTTCAAGTGTGGGCACCTGGGAGATGGAGTCATCGCTGGAGGAGAGGTGGGGCAGAGAACCTGGGGCTCCCCCTTCCTCCCATCTACCATTCTCCCACCAGGGAAAGGACAAATGAGTGAAAAATGACCAATCATAGGGTGGTAGCTCAAATGTTAAGCAAAATACTGTTAGTCTCACATGTGAAAACTGAGTTATCAAATTTGAGTAGCTGCTCATGAGAACGAATAATTTTGATCTTCATTGTGTGAAGCTACAAATTTTATTTCATGAGGCAAAAAGTTATATAGTCAAACATCCATGCACAGTCTATGCTGAGTGTTGTGAATCAATCTCTGGCATTTTTATTTCCGGGCAAGAAAAGAAGTTGGTGCCATGGACTTTAACTGAGTAGGTATGAGTTGCTTAAAAAAATACACCATAAGTGCTAGGAAACAAAGAATGACAAGATATTGATAAATTGAGAAATGACATGGATAATTTCTTGTATTCCATAGAGTTATAACTCCACTAACACAAATGTGGATGCCATTTCTGTGTCTCTATTTTTGTTGAAATTAGTGCACATAGATAGGTACAAAGAACATGACAGGAGTATACATGTCCATTTCTGGCTTCCAGGCTATCACCATGATAAAATGATAGCTTCTCTGGATCTCAATTTCTTCAAAATTAGAGATAATAAAATCTACCTCATAAGGTGATCTTGAGTCCTATGAGGAAAGTAAGGGGGAAATATGCTGGGAGCCACACAAGCCTTGCTAGATGACAGGGTCACAGTAAGGAAATGACAGACGTGCACGGCTCCTGCCATGAGAGGCGGAAACTGGCATCTCCTTCTGCTACTGCTCATGTGAAATTAAGCCTGTTGCTAATGATTAGGCCTCACAATGTTCCAAGTCAGACCGATATTCCCCACACAGATACATCATGGGAAGAAGTATATTCCCACCTCTATAAAGAAGAATTTAAACAAAACACTGCAGATGTTTGTCAAAGGCTCAAACTTAAGGTATAGATAATAAAGGGGGTTAAAGAACACAAGAATAATATTAACTCTGGCCCAGAGAAAAAGAGACTAATTTAGGAATAAGAAAACAAACAAGAGCCAGGCACAAGTTACTGCACATACATATGCTAATTTGGTGCCCATTGTGAGGATGGGTAAGAGTAGTTACATCTTATACTCATAAGCAAAAACCAGCTCATCTGCTAGGCCTATGGAGCTTACACCTTCAACATCAAAGAACAAGGTTGACAAAAGGTTTATTTACTAACCATCATGAATACATTCTTCCTCTTGTGAGCCAAACAGAATGCCTCCCAGCCTTGTTTATGCCTGAATCTTAGCGTTATTGTTATAAAATGTGTTTCCTGTCTGTTTCTCACTGAAAACATCCTGTTATCTTCTTTATTGTAAGATTTTCTACTGGTTCAAAGAAATGTGTACGTTATCTACATTTCACTGAGAATATCCTGTTATCCTATGATGTATAAATTACCTCATTGTAATTAGAGTAGTTCTGCAAAAAGTGCCTCTGTAAAACCTGTTCCTGCACCCTTGTCAAAGCATCTGTATTACTGAGAATTATTTGTAAAAATTCCACTTTTTGATGTCATGTTAACACTTAAATCTGTAAATAAAGGCACAAAACCTGGCAAGAGAGAGATGCCAGGCTGGTGATGGTGACCATCCAAGAAAGAAAGAATTCCGGGTTCTCTTGCCTCCATTTTCGCCAACGCCGCCACCTCCTTCAGGAGACCCTGAACCAGCCGGAGCTGGACTCTGGTATAAATGCTCATAAATGATAAGGTACTCCATAAACATGTAGCACTAGTATCTGATTAGGCTGTTAAGCACCTTCGAACCTTGATTTTAAAAATCAATAAAAAATAAGAGAGAAACAAAACAAAGGGAGAAAGAAACAAATGATTCCGAGACTCATTCACAGTGTTACTTGGGGAAAGCCACCAATTTCCCTTGCCTTTTCTTGAATGTTCAAGACTAGAGGGGTGACGATCTGGTTCACCGGATCCTCCGTCGGCAACAGAAAAAGTCCAACTTGCAATTTCCAACAACCTTCTTCTCCTCCTCAGCACACATCTTCCTGCACTTGCCCCGGCCGAGCCAGCACGGCTCACAAACGGCAAACTCACCTATGCCGAGAAAGAGCTGCTGACACATCTGTCGAAGCCCCCCCGCCCCAAGTAAGGGAGGGTTTATATGATTGTAAAGACTGTTTTTAAGAGCCACCCTCAATTTTTCAAAGAGCTCTCTTTTTCTCAGGATGGAGTTGGGGAGACTTCATTTTGAAGCAAGAAGTGGCATGTGTTTATAGCCTAGCCTGCATTTAAAGTAAGCACAGTGGGGCCAAGTGTCATGTATACTACAGAAGCATAAAAATACATACCTGATACTTCTGTAAAGTTTCCAGGATAAAGATGAGAGGGCTATCTTGTGCTTTGAGAAGATCCTTGAAGGTAGAGGTGTAGTTAGTTCAGTTCTTTTGAGGGCCTGGAAATCATGTGTGTCCTCCACAAACTGCCAGATCTCAGCTTTCTCATTTGTCAAATGAACATCTAGAAATGCTTGTCTATACTGCAAATTCTTTTAGTGGCCGAATGAAGTAATTCATGTGAGACTATTTTGCCAAACACTATTTAGTCAATTAGTTATATTTGTGTTGTTACTTCAAGCAAAAGCTTTTTTACATGACCACAAAAATCTTTTTCAGGATAACTCTCATGGACCATGGAAGGTAGTGCCTTTGCTAGCCAAGAATTCTTTATTTGCTGGTCTGGTTCTTTAGGAGCATTGTTTATGGTGCAGCTCCTTATTTTATTTCCTATTAGCCACATTCTTCTCAGTAACCTCAGAACTACATGGGAACTTACAGGGTGGTCTCACTTCGACAACCATTCATTGCGCACCTCAACAGCTCATTTTTCCATCCTCAGTGGCTACTTAGGATTTTATGTTCCCTGTCTCATCAAGGGAGACACTTCCTCCCTCTCCTTCACTCTCACATCATTGCTCAGTCACATGCCCAGAGCTGGTCCATTCCTGGAGTGCATTTCATCACCTTGGTGCTGGATCTCCTGCCTTCTGAACATTAACCCAAGAGCTGTTTGTGTTCATGACAATGGCTGCTTGCTTTGTGCTGATGCTAGCCGGGGGGGATGGGGATGGCCATGGCTGTCCAGTTGGTTCTATGAAGTCCACCTTTAGTGCCCAATCTGTTCCTCAGGCTTTGCTCTAGTAAAGCCCAAGTCCACATCACCTGTCTCTTCTGCTGCATGTAGTGCACTCCTCACATCTTGTGATAAGAATTCTGACTGGCTCTGAAACAAAGTCCTTGATGACTTTTATTCCAACCTGCTTTGAATGGAGATGAGGGCAGACACAAGCTAATGTTCTATTGACGTGCCGGGCAGCTAGCAGCAGATTCCACCAACCAAAGCTTCCGGATAACACCTCTAAATAAAGAACCAGTGTCCTGCTTCCTCGCCACAGAGCAGCTCTGTGGCTCCAAGGCACCTCCACTTACTAGCTACACCAGCTACACCTCGAGCTTCTCAACTCCTCGTTCACTACTAGCTCTTAATTTTATTATTTTCTCTTCTGAGTTCCGATCTTCTTCCTTACGTGGGATGTTCTACACCAGCATCCACCTTGTCTTCCCAGCTCTTGTGAGTTCCACCTGTCTTTACCCAGATGATGCCCCAGCCGGTCTTATCTCCCAAGCGTTGAGTTACAGAGGCAGGGAGGAATCAGTAGTTTCAGCCTTGGAACCGGATAGGATATGGAAATACACTGTATTTCTAATCTGACCTACTCTTTGGAATGCCAGGGATTATCTCTAGATGACTATTTGCTGCTGAATTAGAACATCCATTCTCCCGACCATCACACACCACCACATCTCTAGCCGTGTTTATATGCAGGACTTACATGCGATGGGTGGAGTGGTTATTTATGAGAGCATCCGCTCTTTTCAGGCAGTGTATGGTCTGATTATTCAGTGCTGTACTGTCTGTTGAAAATTTTGTGCCACCTTTGCTCAGGGGTATTGCTGGGTGCTTTCCTACTGGTTGAGAATCACAGAACTAAAACTTTGTGACTCTGGCTTCCTGAGTTCGAAGCCCAGCTTACCACTTGTCATTCTGTCATCTGGGCACAATTATTTAACATCTCATCCATGTCCCATCTTCATCGTCTTACATAAGACGAGCAATTACAATAGTACGAATATCATAGGGATGTTTTGAAGGTTAAGTGGCATAATCCACATCAAGTTAACAGACGGACTGGCAATGGGAGGGGTCAGTGATGAGTAGCAACCTTAATATTTTCTCACTCCAAAATACTGTCTAAACACTTTTAAATTATGTTTGCAATTCTCCAAAGATATTTCTTTCAGTTCTGTTTCTAATATGCATTTGTCTTCCCTAAGATAAGTACACAAAGAGAGATCACGGGGCTCTTCACTGCACAGCCCATCTGCAATGGTGAGGAGATTCCATCACTCTTTTATTTGATCCGTCTGAGACCAGTAACAAAGGCTGGGATACACTTAACTGGGTTTAGAAGCAGAGTCTGTAAGAGGCGGGCGAGCATGTTCTCAGAGCAGTGCTCTTTCACTGGTACGAACCTGATTCTGTACCTTGCTTTAGTTGGCACCACGAGCTAATGACAGTAGGTCATTACCAGGTCCAAATCTCTGTGGCCAAAACTCCAATCCAGTAACTAAGAGATTTCTCTGTGAGATAGCAAACCCAGATATGATGCCAGCTACAAGAGGCAGAAATCTGGGATTTCAGGCAACTCTATGCTCATGATTATTTCTATCACCCCTTGCCTCCAGCAGTCAGAGGGAGCTGACAGTTCAGAGGTCTTAAAAGTAGAAGTTATACACAAGGGATTGAACTTACCTCCTGGAAGTGGTTCGACATACTCGAGGCCTGCCTGGCACCCTAAATTCAAAACAGCACATTTTGGATATTAAGGTCAGTGCAGGAAATCACACTGCATAAAACAACATCCCAACTCCCAACTCTGCTGTCAAAGGACTGCAGATCACAGAGGCTGTATCTTTATTCTATTTCTGAAGGCTAGCACTCCGGGTAACCAGTAAGAAGTTTAATAAAATGGTTGGGGGTGGGTGGGAGAGGAATTGTAGTTTGCTTAGAAAATGCCACTGTAGAGTCAAAAAATTCCCATGAGGACCTCCGTGGGGAGCTGCCTGTTAATCTCGATTTTTACAGTGGTCCATAGAGAACTATCAGGCTTTAAGATCTGCCCCCATCACAGTCCCATCGATTTGCAATTACCTGCTGGAAATTGAGCCAAAATCAGGAAAAAGGCAAAGACTACATAAGACATCTTCCTGCTCAGGGTCATCTCTGGGGAAGACTCTTCAGAGCAGAGGTCTGGGACCTTTTTGAGAGGACAGGGGGCTCACTTATATTTGAAAGTAATGGGGATACTCTTGGTTAGTGAAGTGAATCGATAAAAGACAACACATTTACATGCTCCATTTCCCAGGATCAAGGACTGATATGATGGGAGGACCTATATTCTGGGAGTTCTGGCTGGGGTCGTGGAAGGAACACGAGGCCAGCAGCTAGAAGACCGGGTTCCGTGCACTGATCCTACGCATGGAGCCTCTTCTCCCTTTCCCTCTCCTTACTCCACTGCTAATAAATTTATTAATTTATTAATTTAGAGAGAGAGTATGGGTATGGAGGAGAAAGAGGACAAAAAGAGAGAGAGCAAGAGAAAGAGTCCCAAGGAGGATCCATGCTGCCAGCCCAGAACCTGATGCGGGGCTGTCTCACAAACCTTGAGATCATGACCTGAGCCAAAATCAAGAATCAGACACTTAACTAACTGAGACACTCAGGCTCCCCTAAATTTTTTTTAACGTGAGGATTGTAAGAGAATAGAGAAAATTTGTATATTCAACATATCTTTCTTAATTGGAGTATTCATATGATAATGTATAATCAACACACTCATGTCCACATACATACACACACCTAACAAAAATCTCACAGTGACTGAGGCTGAGGCTACATGGATTATTTCCTGATAACAAAATGTTTAATTTAGAATAACTTCGGATTTCCTGAAAAGCTGTACAGTAAAGAGTTCTCACATATCCCTCCACCAGCTGCCCCTGATGTTAACACTCATGCTAGTAATTATTAATAGTTTGGCCATGACCGTTTGTCAAAACGGAGAAATTACCATTGCTGTGTCATATTCCTACTACTAACCTACAGATTTCAAGTCTGTCTGATGCTTTCTCACAACAGTCCTGGGGCTTGGGGTCTGAGAGTAGAGTAACACAGGGTTTAGGCTCCTCATCTTGTCCCTAGGGTCAGGGGACCGTGTGGGGGACGTGCCAGGCCACTCCTGATGTTAACCCTGTTCACTCGGTTAGGGTGCCTGTTCTGTCCACTCCAAAGTGACGCTCTTGCCTCCCCACGTTATTCTTTGGAATGAATCACCTTTATTCAAGTTGGAGGAATTAAACTTCACCTCCTGGAAGGGGGGTGTCTCTTGGTACCATCTGCAATTCTTCTGTGAAAACTGTGTCTCTTTTCTCAGTTACTTGTGTATTCAATCATTTACTGATATCAATATGGCACGAGGAAGTAAACTGAGGGTCTTATCCAGGTCACATACAAAAAAAATGTTTTCAGTAATCAGCATTTTGTTGCTTTTCGGGAGCCTGTGATTCCTTTAATAATATTTTAAGCTATTTCAACTTTCAGTAGCAATAGTAATAGGGCAGTGATGATGAGGGAGGCTCATCTCCCTAATGTCACATTAAAGAGAGGTATTCCCAACCAGGGAAGAATTAAAGTAGATAATTCAGGCCTTTCTCTCTGCCCACTTAGCTGATTCACTCCAGATTAGGAAAAAGAGATCATCAAATTAGTGGGAGCATATGATATCACAGAGTGTATGGATATTTGAGATATCTATAGTCTTAATCAAATATTGAAAATCCCACATGCTCACAACTATCCATGAAGCTGTTTGCAGATTAAATAAGATGATGTATATGGCATTTAAAGTACATAGCGCTTTTAAAAAATAAAAAATAAAAATAAATAACAATAATAAAGAATAAAACATATGCTTCAGTAAAGGCACTTGCCAAGTGTACACAGCTCATAAATGTTGGAGCTGGAATTCAGACCCCACTGACTCCATTATGATGTTATATAACTACTCTCATTTTACACATGAGGGAACCAAAGCTATTAAAGAGCATACTCAGGATTAGAAATCCAAACTGCCCGATCCCAGATCTTTCCTTCCTCCTGGTGCACATATCTGCGCCTGGTCATCAATGCACCCTCTAGTCTGTCTTCCCTTCTTCTCCATTGCCCTTCTTGGAAACTACCAGTATCTGAAAAACAATGAGCTGCAGATGGAGCGACACCCACGAAGATGTGGGCTTGACCTGGTAGACCATGGAAACGTCCTCATTTCTGACACGCGCCGCTGATCAAGATGTTCTTTGGTCTAGAAAGATGTATAAATGTGGGTGTTTTCTGCTTTTTTCATCATGGGCACTGTGCTGATCTCCCAAGACCCTGCAAGTCATGAGGACATTCCTCTTTCTCTTTGCTGTTCTCTTCCTTCTGGCCCCAGGTAAAATGGACATCTTTGCAGGGAAGGTTACAGAGGTGGTGGACCAGAGAAAGGGTCTGCTTCAGTGAGGAGCTGGGTGTGGTCAGCCCGACAGACCTGCAGGGGGACATTTATTATGGGAGGTGACTCCCCCAATATCTCTTCTATAAATCCATTACATTTCCCCTGATTGTCTAGGAAGGGGCATCACAGGGTTGAAGAAATAAAGATATGCCAGAAAAGATGCCGTTTGGTTCCCAGCTCCATGCTCATGAATAGAAACAAAAAATTTGGGGCAATGTAAAAGCTAGGGTGGGCACCTGTGGATCTCTTAAAAAAAAAAACAGTTGTGAAAGAGATGAGACAGGTAAGGAAGAGAGCCAGAAAAAGGCAAAAAGGGACGAGGAAAGGGACAGAGCTCAGACACTGTGTTCACGCCAGGCATGGCACAGGCCAAATGTAAATCTCAAATTGCCGCTTCTTTGCCACACACCATGATGCTGGGCGCTGTGACAAACACTTCACACCATGAAATGCATGCGGTTCTCCAATGCCAGGGCATTTAAGGAAACTATCCTACTTCGAATGTAGTGATTTCAGACTAACCCTTCAGGCTTGGAAGGTTTCCTTTACATATATTTTTCAGATGCAGAAGCTGAGCCTCAGACAGGCTAGGCAGGCTCTCGAAGTCACACAGATAAGCGGGAAGGAAGCCAGGACCCGAGAGTTCACAGCAGGACTCGTGCCACACTCTCTGGCTCCCAGAAAACTCCAGTGGCTCCAGTCAGATCCTCCTCAAAATTAAAATCCAAGGCTAGACTCATCCCAGTTTCCAGAAAGCTGGAGAAAGGGCATTTCAGAGTCTGCAATGAGTCCAAATTGGTACCAGATACTATAGATGTCTCCTTAGGAGGCTCAGAATTCTTCCACCAGCTGTATGTGCCACTGGTCTGTTTAGCAATAAGCCTGTGTGATTAGATTCTGTGTCAGGTGCACAGGGATCCAGGACCTACAGCTAGCTGTTCATTCCACTGGGCTCAGTGTACACACAGGAAACTGACCAAGGCCCCCTTTTCAGATCAGTCGGACTCATTATATAATTTGGTAACACAATATAAGATAATGTAATATAAAACTATCTAGTATAAGCAAATGGAACTAACCTGTTAATGTGCCATTTGCACACATGTGTGTGTGTGTGCGCACACACACACACACACACACACAAGCCACATTAACCTCTAGATGGTTGTGTGTGAAGACCCATTCAAAGCCCTGAAGACTCAGATGCTCTCTCTTTGCAGAGGCTCTCTCTTTCTAGGCCACCACTGTCAATTGAATATAATACAAGGACTCTTGTGAAGAGGTCCCCTACCTCCAGCCTGGGATGACCTTACAATATAAGGAGGGGGGACAGAGTACTCTCCCCCGCAGTGGGGACCAAAGTTCAAGGAGGTTTGAAATACTGGAGTATTGATACTTACGAACTTACATGCAGATGCTAGAAATGATGAAACCACCTGGTTTTAGATTTACATGTATGTGAATTAGTCACCTTTATGTGTTGACATTAATTTTAATTTGTGTACATCTGATGCTTAATATATATAATATACCAGGATTAGGGAACTCTAAAATGTTGATTCTAGTAAGATGTCTGTCTGTCCTTAACCTGAAGCGGGTTGCTCTTATGATGACTAGTGATCCAGTACTAAGTCCAGAGTCCGTGTTCTGCACAGAATAGACAAGATGAGTCCTGGGGAACCACTCCCAATACCTGCCCCTACTGACCCTTGAACACGTTTGATGAAATGTGGAAAAGAAATTTGATGGAGACTTTCTAAGCAATCTGTTCCCTTCCACACACAAGAGTAAACTTTTCCTTTTCTATATATTTATCCCTGTTTGTTACTCCAATATTGGACCATGTCCCCAGCCTCAGATCTGCTCTATTCTCAAGGCATTGCACTTTGACAGGGAGTTGGGGAATTACCCGCCCAGGAGGGATTTACAAAAACAAGGTGATCATTAACCGCAACAGATTCTGATAAAAGAACAATCAATGGCTTCTGCTACCCCAAGCCCCCACACAGCCTAACCCTCAATGTGGTAAGACAAATGTATTCTTCCTGCTCTTTAGTCCCTTAAGACAAAAAGACAGAAAAATCAGAGAGAAAATATCTCCCTACCATCTCACCTACCGGCAGGATGAGACCATAGCAGTTTGTAAAGAAACCTTCCCTAATTAGTTATGGGACTGTACCTGGGAACTGGAAGTATTTGAGAGGAGAATTAATCTCCATGGCTCCTTCCCTTATATAGCCAGGAACGGGTTTTTTGATGAGAAATGCCTCAAGCTTAACGGGAGGTGCTCGGATGCTTGTCAGAAAAACGAAGAACTTGTTGCTCTCTGCCAGAAGTCTCTGAAATGCTGTGTGACCCTCGAGCCATGTTGGAAGAACATAAGTGATTAAATCTGAAGACCCTCACATTCCAGAGTGACATAAATGACCTCCTTTTGTCTTCTTTTGACTCTGGCCGACTCAGAGAGAAGACACCTCAATAAAAATAAATGACTATCTTTTATCAATTTGTCAAGTGCTTCACTTAGAAAGGAAATGTGAGTAGCTAATCTTGAGGGTCCCTGCCTACTGTCTTATTTTTTGTAACTTAAAAAAATGTTTTTTATGTTTTTTATTTATTTTCGAGAGATAGAGACAGTGTGAGCAGAGGAAGGTCAGAGAGAGAGAGAGAGAGAGAGATACAGAATCTGATGCAGGCTCCAGGCTTTGAGCTGTCAGGACAGAGCCCAACGTGGGGCTCGAACCCACGAACTGTGAGATCATGACCTGAGCCAAAGAAGGAGGCTCAACCGACTGAGCCACCCAGGCGCCCCTCTGTAATTTTTTAGTAAGGGAATTTCCCCCGAACCATCTGATACTTCTTTTTAAAGGGGGCTGGTAAAGACTATAAACCTACAAACCTCTCACTTGCCCTCAGGCAGTCAGCCCCAACCACCTATTGAGACAGACAGATAGATGATAGGTAGATAAACAGATAGGTGGAGAAATAAACGTGTTATCTATATGAATAGTTATATTAATGTTAAGTAGATAGATAAACTTTCTTATCAAGGATTTTCATGTGTCATACACGTTAATCATCTTGACTCCATGGCTTTAACTGGAGACAGTTATTTTTTTTATTTTTTTAAAACAGTTTATTATCAAATTGGTTTTCATAGAACACCCAGCGCTCCTTCCCGCACGTGCCCCCGACCGTGACGATCACCCCCTCCCTCCCTCCCCCTCCCCCTTCAGTCCATGGTTCGTTTTTAGTATTTAACAGTCTCCCATGATCTGTGTCCCTCACTCTCCCCAGCTCTCTTTCCCCCTTCCTCTCCTCATGGTCCCCTGCCAGGTCTCTCCTGTTACACCTATAAGTGCAAACATATGGTATCTATCCTTCTCTGCCTGACTTATTTCGCTTAGCATGACACCCTCGAGGTCCATCCACTTTCCTACAAATGGCTAGATTTCATTCTTTCTCATTGCCATGTAATACTCCATTGTGTATATATACCACATCTTCTTAATCCACTCATCAGGTGATGGGCATTTAGGCTTTTCCATGTTTTGGCTATTGTTGACAGTGCTGCTATGAACATTGGGGTACATGTGCTCCTATGTATCAGCACCTGTGTATCCCTTGGGTAAATCCCTAGCGGTGCTATTGCTGGGTCATAGGGGAGTTCTATGGATAGTTTTTTGAGGAGCCTAACTGGAGATAGTTAAATACTCCCTATAGATTTGTTCCCTATCCATAAATCTGGAATCCAATTTGCTGATGAAGCAGAAGTGTTGTAAGTATCTACAACTGACACTAGGCCCACTGACCTTGGATCCTGGGCCCAGAATGACTTCTACTATTTGTCAAATCCCTTCCTGAATTGAAGATTTCATATTACCCGGATCAAGGAAGGATTCCTGGTCATGTGCCCAAGGCCTAAAATCCAGCCCTGGTTCCCTGTTGGGTCAGAAATCTTGCCTTATCTCCCTCTTGATTCCTCAAGGTCAATGAACTTAATCCTGTTGGAATCAACAACCTTTTTTTAAAATGACATTTTGCTGTTTTGACATAATTACAGAGTCATGCACAGTTGTAAAATATAATACAGATACATCTCTACCTTTTAATACAGTTTTCCCAATAGCACAACTAGATGCAATACAATAGGCACCCCAGATACTGACAGGGATACAACACAAGTCCAGCACCACAGAGAACCCCTGCCCCCACCCACTGCCACCATGTCGCCCTCTCAGGGCCACACCCTCTTCCCTCCTGCGTCTGCCTCCATCTTAACCCAGGTACTACTTACCTGCTGTCCCCTCCTACAACTTGTCCTTCAGGAACGTCATTCAAAGCGAATCCTACAGGGGCGCCTGGCTGGTTCAGACAGTTCAGGGTCAGACTCTTGGTTTTGGCTCAGATCATGATCTCACAGTTCATGAGTTCAAGCCCTCATCGGGGTCTGTTGATGGTGTGGAGCCTGCTTGGGATTCTCTCTTTTCTGCTCTGTCTTCCCCTCCCCTGCTTGTGTGCACCTTCTCTGTCTCTCAAGATAAATAAATAAAAATAAATAAAATAAATGGAACCCCACAGTAGGTAATTTTGAAGACTTCTTGCTCACTGTAGTGGTCTGGAGACTCTCCATGGTTGTGGCAGGTCTAAGTTTGTCTTCCCTTTCTGTCCGTGCATCGTAGTCCACGGGGCGGATGTACTTTGGTTCACCGACCATTCACCTGCCAGAGAACAGCTGGGTTCTCTCTAGTTTGGTGCTGTGACAAACTAGATGGATGTTGTAAACGTTCATGTTTATGGATGTTCATGTTTATAGCAAACACAACTTCTCATTACTCCGAGAGAAGAGGCCTGACATGCACTTGCCGAGTCACATGGTTGCAGTTTTGTAAGAGACTGCCAAACTGTTTCCCAGAGTGGCTGCACCACTTTTACATTCCCACCAGGAATGCCAAGAGTGACCTGGCTCATCTACACCCTCCCTAGCGTCTGCTACAAAACGTTGTCACGATTTTTTATTTTTGCCATCTACAGCTTATGTGTGATTTTAGTTTGAACTTCTCTAAAATCTCATGATGTTTAACACCTTGCCCTGTGTTGTTTGTTTTTTTGCCATCTTTACTGAAATGCATGTCTCACACTTATTTTCTAATTGGATATTTTCTTGTTTTTATGTTGAGCTTTGAGAGTTCTTGATATATGGGTCGTGTGTTTGATATGCTATTTCCAAATATTTCCCTCCCCCAACCTACATTGCATTTTTAACCTCTCAATAGATCTTTTGCACAGCAAATTTTTTTTAACTTTGTGAAGTCCAGCTTCTTTCTAGGCATTATGGCTTCCTTGGGAGTCATCTGAGGGCTTTGTGTGTAGCCCTAGATGAATTTTCTCCTTTTTTTTTTTTTTAAGTTTAATGGTTTCACAGTTACATTTAAATCTATAAACTGTTTTCAGTTATTTTTCTCAAAGCTGTGAAGAGGGTCAATGTCATTCTCATTTTTGTTTTTGCTGCGGTTGTTCAACTGCTACAGCACCGTTTGTTCAGAATGCTGTCTTTTCTCTACGGATTACTGTTGCAATCTTGTCCAAACCTGGAAACTTATGTCCAAACAAACTCCTGCCTGGTATGTTTATACCGCTTTTGTTATAATCACCCCAAACCAGAAGCAACCAAGATGTCCCTCAGTAGGTGAATTGGTAACAAATTGTGGTTCATCTAAATAATGGAGTATCATTCAGGAGTAAAAATAGGTAAGCTATCAAGTCACCCAAAGACACAGAGGAACTTTAAATGCATATTGATGTGTGAAAGAAGCCAGTCTGGAAAGGTTAAATACTGCATGGTTCCATTTATATAGTATTTTGCAAATGGTAAAGCTAGAGATCATCTTTTGCCCTGGTTGCCAGGCGTTGGCCAGTAGTAAGAAACAGGGAATGTGCTAGGGCAGAATATCAAACTATGCTGCATGATGCTATGCCTTTGTTAAACCCTGAGAACAATGCAGCCAGCACAAAGGGTGAACTAAGTAAGGTTCATTTTGCAAATGAACAGAGTTACTTGAAAAGTCAGGGCTATGCCAGGATGGAATAAAGAATGTGACAAATCTAACTAATTGTACCATAAATGTATAAAACAACTCTCCTGGAGGCGAGATCAGGGAGGGGATGCTTGCCTAGGTAACTTCGGCAGTTACAAAAGAAGTTTGTAATCTAGCCCAACGTACAAAAGCATAGCACTCTAGTCGATGATGTATTTGTTAGGTAACACAAGCTTAGCAATTCAGATCTTGCTATGCACTTATAGCCAGAACTGAACAGTTATGTACACGGTTTGAAGATGTTGGTGCCAAGTTTGGAGAGGGAAGTTACTGATAAGCAAGGAAAAAGTAGAATCACCTGCGTGGGGATGGATGAAAGATGGAGACCTGGCTTGCATATAGATGATTACACATGCAAATATTTATTGATGTTGGGGGGAGGGAGTAATTAAACAAATGTGTATTTCCTTGTTCTGTCACCTGAGAGGTCCTGGAAGCAAGGACATTCAAGCAATTATGAGCACACCTGGCACTCAAATATTGGTTTTTAATTCCATTCACCAATGGAATGAGCCAGGGATCCTTGGAGAAGTGGCTGATTCTAAGACTGGAGTAGGGAACGTGTAAGATAAACCCCAAGCAACTTTGTAGTTCCAGATCATGTGGTAGAACTTCAAACAATGACACAGGAATGCCAAAAGAACACAAAAATTGAATTAATTTGAGCAAAGTGAGAAATTAAGTGGTGTTGGTATAAAATAGATATCCTTGAGTATATAATAGATATCCATGATCAGGACTCCACCATACTGTGGAAACTCCAGTCTTTTCCTCACTGGTGTCCCTGTAATGTGACCTTCACAAAAATGCCCTAGAGTGCCCCATTCAGTGGAGTGAGGAAGCTGGATGGGCTGGTGTGGGGGCATGCCCTTCCTCCAGATAAAGCTTTAGTAAAATCATTTTCCTGGGACAGTAAACTCTTGCAGAAAACTCTGTGGACATATTTCACATAATTACTTCCCCTCTTTCTTGCCAGGACCACTGGGGGTTACTTCTTGGCCTTTCACCATAATAACCTCATGGGCTCCTTGGAGTTAAAACCCAGGAAGGAGTGGGGTCTCTTTGCCCATGCCCCTTAGTCATTCAGTTCAGGCTTCTCTTCACTCAGCCTCTGGCAATTTGCCAGCATGACCACAGGGTCCCTACCAGGTCGAGGCTCCAGAGGCTCCTGCCCCAGTTAGCACATCTCTGCTGTGACTCTCCAAATTTGGGAGCAGTGGTTTGCCCTGTGACTTTAGTCTTCTGATGGGTCCAAGAAATAGCATTGATTTTCAGTTTGTTCAGTTTTTCTTATATTCATGGTAGAAGTCGCCACTTCTGGGTTTTTCACATGTAGCAGCTGAAACCAAAGTCCCAGGTTGGGCCCAGTGAGCCTGGGTGTATCTCCTCTCCTCTATTCTGTTTTCCTCTCTCCTGCTCACACCGCTTCTGCTTTACTCTGGTCCTCTCTATCCCAACCTTCACTCAACAGTTGGTTGGTTATTAAGCACATGTCAGGCACCAAGTACTGGGCGAGCCTGTAATGGTGAATGGAACATGAACATCGTCTCCCACTTGGGGAACTTAGACTTCAATCAGGAAGACCAAGTCACCGAAAACATCATGTAATTACAACTTGGGAACATTGTGAAGGAATAAAAACTTGCCTAGGGAGGACAACAGTTACAGACCACGTGGGCAGGTGGGAAGAACAGGGAGTGATCCCCCAATGCTGTGACACAGAGGTTCCAGAGGTCATTCGTGGGAGGAGGGGGCTAGTATTCCAGGGAGAGTGAGCAGGGCAAGTGAAGACTTTGAGAGCCAAGAGCCTTGAGTCCTGAATGGAGGCCAGTCCTGCCTCGAAGCTCCTGATAACGGAAGGGCTTGCTTGGATTCAACCAAAAAATGATAGCAGGGATTTTGTTGTAGGGATTTATAGAAGATATGTGAGAAAAGCCAATTAATGTTAAAAAAAAAAAGATGCTGGAAGAGAATCAGATGGTGGGATCCATCAGCTAGGAAAGAAGAAGGAGGAAGAGGCTTGGGAAGCCTGTTCCTCCAGGATTCTGACTCATTCTCTAAAGTCAGTTCAAACACTATCCTCTCAAAACCCCTGCCAAAGTTTTGCCTCCTGGTCCTTGGGCACGATAATCACACTGACTTATTCTGTTATTTAGTGAGAAATGAATTTGACACGGACAAGATATGTGGTTATGGGACCGCCCGCTGCCGGAGGAAGAGCTGTAAAAGGGGGGAGTTCCGCATTGGAACGTGCCCCAACATCTATGCCTGCTGTCTGAAAACGTGGAATCCCAACCCACCGAATTCTCTGATGTACTGAGACCTGGTGAGGCTTGGTCCCCACAACAGCTGGAACTCTGAGCCTTCCCTTCCTGAGTCCTCATGGCTGGAACGATCCCGGTGGCCCCTGCTAATCCAATTACAGTAAAACCTTGGATTGCAAGTCACTTGTTCTCCAAGTGTTCGGCAAGATGAGCAAATATTTCTAATAAACTTTAACTTGATAAACAAGTGAAGTCTTGCAGTAGAGTAGTATGTGATGCTGCACGTCACATGATCACAGTTGAGCCAATGGTCTTTGAAATTCTCTTTGATATGCTAGTACTTTGGATGACAAGCGTTTGTGGAAGGAATCATGCTCTCAAACCAAGATTTTACTGTCCGAGAATCTGCTAAGTGCCTTCACTCAGTGCAGAGCCCTGTAGGAGCCTCAAAATGGCCTTGTGTGCTTGGGAGAAGGGAAAAAACAAAGTGGGTTAAGCAAGAGTTTCAACCTACCTGCCGATCCAAAAAATAATCTAATCAATCACAAGCCCAAGTGAACTTCTTTTATAGTTTTGGCCTGAACTGCATTAACTGAGCTTGATTGCAAGACTTTTCTCTTCTGATCAGTTTTCCTCAGCAGTTATTAATGTATTTTGTTATTTAAAACAGGAAGTTTAGGTGGAGAAGGACAAATACCATATGTTTGCACTCATAGGTCTAACAGGAGAACAGGAGAAACCTAATGGAGGACCATGGGGTGGGGAAGGGGGAAAGAGAGTTGGGGAGAGAGTGGGACACAAAACCTGAGAGACTATAAATACTGAAAAAGAACTGAGGGTTGAGGGGGAGGCGGGAAAACAGGTGGTGGTAATGGAGGAGGGCACTTTTGGGGTAGAGCACTTGGTGTTATATGGAAACCAATTCGACAGTAAACTATTTAAAAAATAAATAAATAAAATGGGAAATAAATCAATATTAAGTGCAATTTGTTTGGCATACACATAGACCTCCGGGGAGCAAGACAAAAGAAATGCTAAGTGATGACAAGGGACTGGCCCACATGGATGTCTGTGGAGGGTCACATCCCGCAGATGCGAGACCAAGCTGATCCGCCCCCATGCAGACTCACGGTCCTGAAATCTGGTAGGGAAAGGGGAACCTTAAAACATTTGACTTTCCTTTCCTTTCCTTTCCCAACATTATTTTGGGATGAGCAAATGATTAGTAGGGAAAAGCTTCTCTCTATAAAAGTAGCCCAGCTAATAAATGGCAAAGAATGATATTCAAGAAAATATCACTATTTTGCAAACCCCTAGGGAAATCATGATCTAGCCTGTGACTGTCAAGAGTCTCACTCAGATAAACAAGAATAAGGGTGCCCAAGTGGCTTAGTCAGTTAAGCGTCCGACTTTGGCTCAGGTCATCATCTTATGATTCGTGAGTTTGAGCCCCACATCAGGCTCTGTGCTGACAGCTCTGAGCCTGGAGCCCATTTCAGATTCTGTGTCCTCCTCTCTCTCTGCCCCTTCCCCGCTCACTCTCTGTCTCTCAAAAATAAATAAACATCAAATAAACATGAACAACCACCTGATATTACATGCCTCCAAAGAGATGTACAGACAGCCAGCCAGGAGCTGTTAACCTGTGCCTTTTTCACCCAAGCATACTCAGCATGCCATATTGCTTCTTCTGAAAATACATTGGAATAATATAATTCAGACAAAAGGATATATATATATATATATATATATATATATATATGAAAATGAGTGCCATTACCATACCTAGAAAAAATCAACATGAATCTCTTATTATAATAGAATAGTTGATCAGTGTTCAAATAGTGCTGGTTGTTTCATAAAGTCCTGTTGTCTTAGACCCAGGGTCCCAAAAATCCCATCCACACACCACATGTGGTGGTTTGCCTCCAGGGCCTCTTGCATGGACGGTGTCATATGGTTGCTCTCCCACCTGTACAATGCCGTGCTGAAAATCCAATGCAAGCGTGAGCATTTGAGTTACCACAGCAGTCACAGGGGAGGGGGAACCTATAAAATAGCCCCCAAGGACACAGCACCCCAAATGCAGGATATAGAACATGCTTTAGGACAGCATAAGGTTGAATTTAAGTTGTTTCTCATCCTGCATTGGTGTCCCCCTTCATTATCCTCATGCTTTGTGTTTTACAAGGTACTTTCATGTGCATGATCTCTTCTGATCCTCACAATAAGCTTGGAGACAAGCAACATCATCCTG
This sequence comes from Mungos mungo, assembly GCA_004023785.1. Taxonomy (NCBI): domain Eukaryota; kingdom Metazoa; phylum Chordata; class Mammalia; order Carnivora; family Herpestidae; genus Mungos; species Mungos mungo. The sequence goes on from PISW01008387.1 coordinate 39,661, forward strand.
ACATTTTTAGGTGTGGAAACGAAGACTCAGAGAGGTGAGTGCCTTCCCCAGTCAGTCAGGGTATTAGGCAGGACCAGGCATAACCCCCACAGGTCAGGGTCAAATCTGAGGCAGCACGGCATGGCATGCCAGAATCCCAACTCCCACGTAGCAGATAACCTTGGGAAGGGTTTGCCCTTGACTTCTCCATTGGCAATATGGCCATTCAAACAACATGGACAAGCACAGAGCCAACTTCTGGCCCTATTCTCTATGATTTTTATCTCTTTTTTTAAATTTTCAATTTGATGTTTTAGAGAGAGAGAGAGAGAGAGAGAGAGAGAGAGAGAGAGAGAGAGAGATGCCATGAGTTACTTCCCAATATGACAGTAAAGGGAAGCAAGGACTTCTCCAAACTTTATTAACTCCACTAATAGTAATGGTCAGGGTGATGATAGCAAGCAGACAGGAAAACTATCTCATCATGGGAAAAAATTAGAGTGGCCTCCCTTCGTGGTTTGCCCTGAGGACCTCAGGTTTTGCTTGTTGTCCAGGTGTCCCACCCTTTCACTTTCAGAAGGGACTGGATTCTGAAATAGTCCCCACACCTGCACGTATATTCAGTAGTCATGTTAATGAACTCCTCCTCTCAGCCCTGAAGGGAATTACAATGCCACGCTACTTTAATTCCATGGTGCAATAGCCAAAGAACAAAGGGAGATTTTTCCATTTTATTGTCTCCAGAATTAGCAAGAAATATTTGAGAGCGCACACACACATTCCAAAGCTCAATAATATTGCTACTTCTCTGAAGGGTCAATATATATCTGAAGGCTGAAGTTTAAAATGGAAGACCAGCAATCATTTGAAATTAGCCTAATAAATATTGATAGAAAGAAGAATCAAGATCAAGGGGCATTTGATGACTCTAATCTATACATTTTGCACTTTTGGAAGTTGTGGGAGAGAGAGGACTGATGGGGTAACATCTGAATGATCAGATCTGCCACGCAGTCCTTTCTGGATAAAAAGAAGGCTGTGAACGCTCAGCACTGCTATGCCCCCTTCCTTGCCTCCCAGGTTGCATCCAATGAAATCCTAGAAGACACAGAAGTCTGATACGCAGAGCTGTGCATTACAGAACATCTTTGGCCCATCTGCTTGGGTCAAATGAATCAAGATCTCCCATATTAAGCAGCTTAAAACAATACCATTCATTAGTTGCATGGACCAAAAAAAAAAAAAAAAGTAAATACTTATAATATTCTGGGTTCTGCTTCCTCTGCCTCAGGATGAATGTGGTTTTCAACAGGTAAACTATTTTTTTGGTTTTCCTAGAACAGAATGCCGGCAGAGGAGGGCTGGAGCCCAGAACATGGTTCTGTTAGCACAGATGTAACACCAACGGCCTTTATAACGACGTCACCAACTGTTGCTTAGCAAAGAGCAGAACCAACTTTTCACTGGTCCCACCTTTTCAGGGCTGTTCTTTGCCCAGGGATTGGGCAGGGCTTGTTTGATCGTAAGATATGGACAGAGAAAGTGAGGTGTGAGTCTCTTCGGCTCAATTTCCTCATCCAATAGATGAAATGATTTTAATGAATTAGAACATTCCTTTAGCAGAGTGGTGGTTATCAAAGTACTGTTATATTTTGATTCATGATTCGTCACTATTAATAGTTGAATATTTGACTGGGTTTTCTTCCTTTTTTTCTTCTAATAGGGAAGGCAAACTTCTGTAGAGATAAGTTGTCCACATACTCTAAAATTTACATCTTTTTAAAAAGTTTATTTATTTATTTATTTTTGAGAGAGAGAGAGCGAGAGAGCGAGCACAAGCAGGGGAGGGGCAGAAAGGAGAGAGACAGAATCCCAAGCAGGCTCCACACCATCAGTGAAGATCCCAATGCACAACTTGAACTCACAGAGAGATCATGACCTGAGCTGAAATCAAGAGTTGAACACTTAACCAACTGCGCCACCCAGGCACTCCTAAAATTTGCAATAAATACAAACACACCCATAAGCATAGCTTTGGGGCTAGAAATAAAGGTAAAAGGGTGTACAGGTGAGGGGATAAGAGCATCTTTATTTGGAGTTAGGGTCACAGCAATGTCCCACTCCCTACTTGACCATCTACTTTCTTCCAGCATTCAATCGTCAGCATCTGGTAGCCTCTGTGATTAGTGACCCTTATGAGGGGTCAGTTGCCTCTCGTCTCCACCAGGGTCCTCAATGTCCTCTTCAAACTGGAAGGTTTCCTAATGCCTAAACATCAAAGGACAGGAATGATCTATGCTAGCACCTCTGTGTTCCCATTACTGAGTTCACCCTGAGCCCTGGAAGAGTAGCTGCTGCATGATGGCCTGGGCCCCTGCCCACACGTGTTGGTGACCTCAAACCTTCCCGCTTCACTCTGACTTCCCTGGATGTCCGAGCTCCTGCTAGGGCCACCACTGCCTTCTTCATCTGCTTCTGTCTCTCTCCAGGTGGAACAGATAATGTTCATTCACACAAATGACCTTAGACATTGTCTTTGGACTAATACGTGCCTGCAAATGAGACACAGTGACAAGCGCTACCTTTTCCAACACCACTGATGCTGTATTGGATGTTTGATTGTTATAACACTCTTGAGCCAAAGCCCACATCTCTCTGGTGGCATCTAGAATAGGTTGCCCGGGGTATGCATGCCTGAGATAATTCAGCGATGTAAAACCCATCCCTGCTAAGAAGAAGAAGATGGAAGACAAGGGGTAGAAGAGGCTTTTGCTTAACTATTATGAGAGGCACTTGTGTTGTTTAGTCAGGTAAGCGTCTGTCTCTTGGTTTAAGCTCAGGTCATGATCTCATGGTTTGTGAGTTTGAGACCCACATCAGGCTCTGTGCTGACAGAGCTGAGCCTCCTTGGGATTCTCTTTCTCCCTCTCTCTGCCTCTTCCCTACTTGCTCTCTCTATCTCTCTCAAAATAAATTAACTTAAAAAAATTATTACAAAAAGAGAAAACTCAGACTGAATTACAGATTTTTTTTAAAAAAAGCAGAACTGTAAGAGTTACCTTAGGAGGGCGACCAAGCGGCTATTTTACTGTGGGTCAGAGAAGAGTTCCAGGCACCTACCAGGCACCGACGACCCCCACTCTCAGATCTGGAATGTCTCATGCCGTTTGAAATATAGCCTACCATGGAATTCCATCATCCCCTCACCTCTAGGAAACAACAAATCCCACCCTGCCACAGCCCGAAAATGCCCTTATTTGGCTATCTGCCCACCCGAGATCAAACCCAGAACTCTTTCACCCATAAAACACCTTGCCCTCCCATACCAGGCACGACTTCCATGACTCTCCACTCTGGAGTCACGGAACCTCGCCCGGAGAATTGCAGGTCCCAATAAAGGCTTTCTTGGCTCATAACTTGGTCTCTTTCTTTCCTCTCGTCTCTGTCTCCATCTATTTAATCTTACAAGAACAGAATTGGACCAAATGGTATTAATAGTTTCTGAGGAAAGAACAAGAATGGAAAGAGGACAGAGAAATGAAGAGTCAGATGAATTAAAATCAAAATGGAGAGGACACAGGGATGAAGGAGAAGTGGAGAAAGCCAAGGAACAGGGGGCGAAAGAGCAGAAAGGAAATATGGGAAGACTTTGGAATGACCCCCACAGCTTCAGAAAATGACAGTTGTCAAGAATCAGACCATCCCCAAAATGTTTGACATTTTTCTGGATGATTTTTTTACACTAAAATAAATGCATTCAGAAGCCAGGGTAGAAGCCATATGACAGCCATATATGTGCCCCCATTTCGACTCACACCAGCGCTTAAATAAACACTTGAGGAAAGTGGTGTTTTTTGTGTTAATGACCTTTGTCCTCTCTCTTCCATCCTGCTCCATTCTCTTTGCTCCATCCTCTCTCTGTTGCCAAACCCACCCAGGGCATTCAGGCATACTGGTCACTTCCTGAGGAAAATGGTTCAAATGTTTGTGCCTCTGGCTGTGGGAAAATAATGCATCTGATTGTTCTCTGTGCCTGAGAAACTGTTTCAGATTTCAGCAATTCCCCGCTGTGGTCCCCGCCCTGCACCTTGGGGCTATAAAGGGAGCCCTGCTGCCTGCCTCTGGGACCTCCTCTTCCAGCTGTCCCCTTGGTGACATGAAGCCATCCCTCTCTCCATTTCTCAGCTTCCTCCTTGTGGCCCTGGTGTTTGCAGGTAAATGGAAAACGTGACCTAGCCCTGGGGTCTGAGTCTCTCCGCAATGGTCCTTTCCAGGTGGGGCCGGGAGACACTGAGCCCACAGGTGCCTTTCTTGGTGGGGTTCTTGGGCAGCAGTCTCTTGGTGGGCTTGTAAGTGACTCCTTGAAAGTGCTGATGGCCCTGGATCCCCAGCAGACAAGGTCCTGACCCTGAGTACATTTCCTTAGCCTTTCAACTCTCACCTACTCCTCACAGAGGGGCAGCCTGCATCATAAAGGACTCAACAACTATATGGGCAACACCCTAGGGGGATGCTCAGCTTGGCTTCCAGGAGGTACTCAGCCTCCACTGGCATCCCTCTTCAGTCCTCATTCACCTCTCCCTTTCCTCTCAGTCTATCTCTCTTTCCCTCTCTGTCTCTCTCTCTCTCCCTCTCCTCTCTCTTCTCTGTCTCCCTCCCTCTCCTTCTCTCTCTCATACTCTATCTCTCCCTCTCCCTTTCTCTCTCCCTCTCCTCTGTCAGTCTATCTCTTTCATACTCTCTCCCCCCACCCTCCTCTCCCTTTTCCTCTCTCTCTTTCTCTGTCTCTCTGTCTCTCCCTCACACACACACACTTGCCCTGCTTCTATCCCATTCCATCCCATTCTCGACTTGCTCTTTCTTTATCACTTTACTGAGGTTCATGTATTATACAGAACCATATGTATTTAATGTGAACAATTTGATGAGTTTGGACATTTGCAAACACCCCTGGTACCATCACTAAAGCCAAGGCAATAGGCACCTGCAACACCTCCCAAAGTCTCCTTCTGTCCCTTTGTGGTGTTGTTTTCTTGTGGTAAGAACACTTAACAGACCCCCCCTCTTAACAAACTCTAAAGTGCACAACACTGTCTTACCACCTGTAGACTTGCACTTTACAGCACGTCTCAGGAATGCAGGACTGACACTTTGTACCCACTGAACGGGAGCGACTCCCAGTCTCCCCCCAGCCTCCACTACTCGCCCCCTAGAGTGAAGCACCTGACCCTCCTGGGTCTTCTCAAAAGAGAGAGAGTTTTGAAAATGCTCTGCTGTGTATTTACTCTGAAATAGGACTATCCAGAGCCAGAAATGTGAACCACCATGGCACCATAGGTCCAAGAGGACCGAGGGAAGGGTCTCCTGGACAAGGAACAAATGGATCTCTCTTGCTACACCATGAAGAGAAACGCCACGTCTTACCCCGTACTCCCCCTTACCAGGGTAAGAAACCCTGGGAATGGTCGGTGAATGAAGAGCTGGGAAGGGGTCTGTGCCCATGGTGTAGGGTGGATCACTGGTGGAGGTCAGGGTGGAGGTGTTTACAAAGACACTATGTACATGGCTGGGGTTGCCCCACCTCTCAGAAAGGCCATAGGGTCTGACAGCCTTTCCGATGGACAACCGAGGACCCCCCAAAACTAGAGAGCATGAGGAGCAAAGAGGCAAAAGTATTTAAGGCTACTTGTGTAATCTCTGGCTTCACCCACGCTGGATAGCCAGAGGACATGACACTGAGTAAGACACCTCCAGCCCACTCCCTTGACCTTGAGTTCATTCACTCTTCAGGAATTTGCTGAATATGTGCTAAGTGCAGGGTGATGTTGAGCTTGCAGGGAATGCCCCAGAGGTGGGTGCAGAGGAGCCACTAGCCTGGCCAAAGAGCCCATAGCCACTTTTCTGGTCAGTCCTGAACCCCCATGTAGAGCCCAAAACAGAACTGGAAGGACCCAGAGAAGACAGTCATTTCCAAGATGCTGCCTTAGTTCCCAACTCTTTCCTGACCCTGAGTCAAGGAACAAGGGGCTGGAGGCTTGGTGGGCAAGAGCAGAGAACACACCAGAGTGTAGGCAGAGGGAAGCCAGGAATTCAAATCCTGTGACATTATTCCCTGCATTATCTTCTCCTCCTTCGATCCCTTTGGAGGTGGCTCTGGGATCCCTGGGACTCAGTAGTCTGGTTCCCCTCCCAAAGGAAGGGGAAAAGACAAGACCATGCTTGCACAACAATATAAACAACACGAGGCATGAGTCACTTATCCCCATGTAAATCTATGATACAGGGTTACTATTCCCATTTGATTCATGAGGGCGTTGAGGAGATTTGTCCATATTTGTCCAAAATAACTTGCCCAAGATCGGGCAGCTGGCAAATGGCAGTCAAGAGTGGAACCTTCAAGAAAATAAGCAAGACATCCCAGTGCTGTCATCTAAGAAGAGGTCTCAGTCCACTCCCTTTAAGACATACCTGTTTCTTTCTCCCTGACACCTTGTATTCCCTCCTTGCCTACACTTCTCTGTGACCGTCACTCACTCTTGGTTTTTTACTTGCCTTCCCACTTGTGATTTCCATCCTCAGTGCGTGACCTCCCTATGTTCAGACTGGCCCTGATTTGACTCTGCCCCAGCCCAGTGCCACACACGGAGTGCGACCTTGTGACAGGTCATCACTGACCACCCCTATCTCATTCCCCAATTTGAAGGAGAAGCAATTAAGACAGCATTTCCTCCATAATAAGTATTTTTGCAATACAATTTCCCCAGCATTTTAATTTTCCTACTGTTTTTTCTACTTCCCACTTCATTTGAGTTTACTGGAAAAATACTTTTTATGAAGAAAATTCTCTCCCTTAATGGCTTCTTCTCTAAATTGGGGAAGGAATCTCATTACTCTCTGTACTAGCATAATTCTTTGATCTATGTCTGGAAACACAGTATCTCAAAAGTATTGCTTAAAAATTAACAACTAAGAGAATACACCCTAAAATACTCACCCAGCTGTAAAAGTCTGCGTTGGTCTGACATTGCGCTGTCTTACCCACATTTCCCATCTTTATCCATCACCACAGTGGTCCTTAAGCCATGCGGTGATTCCTAGAAAATACTCTGTTCTTTCGTGTTTTTGCACAACCTTATGAAGCACCTCTAGCTTTAGCTCGAGACCCCATTTCGACGCTACTTTTAACCTCGGTTTAAGTTTGATAATCTTTGTGACCTTATTTGGCTGTTCTCTGTGCTCCCAAATCACTCTGTGCAGATTGTGGATGGATTATATTGAATTTAAACATGTGGTTACGTGTTTGTTTCCCGGCTGATCCAGACAATGTCCCTTCCCCGACTCAGTTATGGCACGCTAAAATGTCCTACCTCATTTTGCCTTGAAGGAATGAGCAAATGAGTTAATTTACCAAATGAATAAACATCTCTAGCTCCCCCCCCCCCATTGGTCCTATTTTTGTCTTTCTTTCTATGATTACTCCTTTCTCTCTCAAAAGTTATTAACTTTCTGTATATAACAGCGTGTTTAACAAGGTACAAAAATGGAATTTTCAGCTGGGATTCAAGACATTATTGAGTTGGGAGGCAGACCACTCTGCACCGAGGTTGCAACCAAAACCCAGTGGCACGGCCTTAAATGTTAGGGTGACTGGCACATGGAGATGTCCTTCCTTCTCCTGAGGGCAAGGGTTTGGGGACCATGCTCCCAAATGGAGCCACAGGTTTCTTTTATTATTATTATTATCATTATTATTATTATTATTATTTAATGTTTACTTATTTTTTGAGAGAGAGAGAGAGAGTGCGCATGAGAGAGTGCCAGAGTGCCAGCTGGGGAGGGGCAGAGAGAGATGGAGACACAGAATCGGAAGCAGGCTCCAGCTGTCAGCACAGAGCCTGACACAGGATTCAAACTCCCAAACAAAGAGATCATGACCTGAGCTGAAGCCAGACGATCAACCAACTGAGCCACCTACGCGTCTGAGCCATGGGTTTGGACAGGCTCACCTGGAGAACTTATTATGTGTCTCCTGCTCTATGGGGCGACAGGGGACTGACTGCATCCCTTCCGCCTCCAAAATCTGCAGGTAGTAGTTGCTCAGGTGAGCGCCACGGGCAGCGGGTACAGAGGAGAGACTGGGGCTACTCTGGAATACACCTGTTCTTCACTGGGTGTAGGGTCTCAGTGATGCTAGATGAATACATTCTAGAAACCTGCTGTACAAGTGCCTGTCATGAACAATGCAATATTGTGCACTTAAAAATAAGTTGAGAAGCTAGCTCTTTGTTCAGTGCTCTTACCACAAGGAGAACAAGAAACAGAACAATGGAAACAAAGGAAACAAAGGGACACAAAGAAGCGTCTGTGGGTGATACATACCTTCACTGTCTTGATGGTGGTGATGGTATCATGAGGTATGCGGATGTGTGAGGTCATCGCATTGTTCACATGTGATCTGGGCGGGTTGTATCTCCTCGTGTATGTGTAAGAAAGGATGACCCCTGGTCAGATCATGAAGTGATAAGAAAATCATTGTAATTGATCAATTAATTTATTGATCTAGACCAATCATTGTAATACTTACCAGTGCAACAGATTAGGGCAGGAAGGAGGTCACATCACGTCACACTGCATCTGTCTGAAGGTCACACCTCTGATTGGTGCCAGAGTTTATAATACCCAGAGCACCCTCAGCAGTCTCTGAAGCCTTCCCCGGCCAGACACCTACTGCTCATTCCCTGATACTGCGCCTCTGCTTTCATGCTGTGCATCTGTTGTTGTTGTTTTTTAATTTTTTTAAAGTTTTATTTCATTTATTTTTGAGAGAGAGGAGACAGTGTGAGCGGGGGAAGGGGCAGAGAGACAGGGAGAGAGAGAATGCCAAGCAGGCTCCACACTGTCAGTGCAGTCTGATGCGGGGCTCAAACTCACGAACTGTGAGATTGTGACCTGAGCCAAAATCAGGAGCCAGATGCTTACTTGACTGAGCCGCAAGGTGCTCCACTTTTTCTTTTTAATACTTGCCCCTTGCCTTTTCTATCAATTGTCTTCATACATATCATTGAAGACAAAAATTCATCTCTGCTAATCTCAGGGCTTGAACTGCAGAGCGAGGCACCGATTTCACACTCCTCCAGTAAACTGGCTCGTCTTGGAGGCCCCAGACAGCTGTCCAGGCGTTCCCTCAGAATGACGGGGACCTAGAAGTCATTTTCACTCTTTTAAAATCTGCCCTTGGCTACGTCTCATCTCCCTTACAGAGACAGCTCAGCCGCACCCCACCCTGCTGGCAGGACCATCCCCCTGAAGTCTGTGTGTGGGAGGGCTGTGCCCTCTGTGCCCCCTTGCACAGCATCCTACACTGTTGTAAGTGGAACATTGGTTTTGTGATTCATCTATTACCGTTTCTCTTCCCAACTGCCTCTGACAGACAGCTGGTTTCTCAGGCAGAGCAAAGGTGACTTTGAAGCCAGAATCAAGGATCTGATTTTTATACTCTCAGGCTGGCTACAGGGAAGTACGAGAGCTCACATACGAACGAAACCTGATTCCTACCTACTGCCATCCTCCACCGTATCCCTTCGGACTCAAATAACCCCTGTTTGATTCTTGAGATGCTCTAACATCGGATATCTCTTTATACAGAACCAGAACCAGATTTCAAAGTTGTCAACTGCAAGAAAAGTGAAGGGCACTGTCAAGAATACTGTAATTATATGGAAACCCAGGTGGGTTACTGCTTTAAAAAGAAATACGCCTGCTGTTTACATCAGAACTGAGCTTGCTGACACTGAAGATGAAGAGTGGTCCCCCTGCCTGCTGTCGGGGTCCTGTCCCTGACCCGGACGGAGCAGGGACTGAGCATGGACTAGCTGAGGTGTCGTTATCTGAGCCGCAGAGTCTGGATGTTTTATTCTAACAAAAAGAGAGACGAAAACCAGCCACGCCTGACCTTAGAGAAAGTGACTTAGCCTGGACATGGACAAAATGTTCAAAAATCAACACAGTTTTTGCTGGTAGATATGGATGTTATAAATTTTCACGGGAAAGCATTTAAGTAATTCCTTCTTTTGTCTTAAAAAACATTTTTTTTGAGGGTCGCCTGGGTGGCTCAGTCGGTTAAGCATCCGACTTTGGTTCAGGTCATGATCTCGTGGTTTGTGGGTTTGAGCCCCATGTTGGGCTCTGTGCTGACAGCTCAGAGCCTGGGGCCCACTTCGGATTCTGTGTCTTCCTCCCTCTATGCCCCTCCCTTGCTCATGCTCTGTCTTTCTCTCAAAAATAAACATTAAAAATTTAAAAATAAAATAAAAATAAAAATATTTTTTCAGGGGTTCCTGGGTGGCTCAGCCAGTTAAGCGTCTGACTCTTGATTTCGGCTCAGGTCATGATCTCATGTTCATGATTTGAGCCCCGCGTCAGGGTCAGCCCTGACAGCAGGGAGCCTGCTTGGGATTTTTTTTCTCTCTCCCTCTTTCTGGCCCTTCCCCCTCTCAAAAAATAAATACCTAAACATTAAAAAAGAGAGAAAAATATTTTTTAGTACATATTTTGTTCCTAGGCACTGAGAAATGTAACAAATTGGAAACATGAATATGTAAGGAGAAAAAGACCCAAATAAATTAAATAAATAAAATGTCACATATTTTATAATGTAAATGTATCCAAGGCAATACATGGAGCAGATAAATACAAGAGAGTTAAGGATTCCTGGGGAAATGTGAATAGGGTTTTGGAGGATGGGCAGCAATTTACTCTTTGGGGAATATAGGAGGTCATCTGCAGTTTATTTTTTCGAGTTTCTGTACTTAGGAGAGCATTTTATTAACACCACTGGGAATAAAGAATCATCGTCAGACGTGGGCTTTCCTGGGGAAATGAACTTGCAACTCTCTTCAATCTCATGAGATGAGAACGTGCAAACAGTATTTTCTGTCCCCTTCAGTTGAGTAAAATGAAGACCTACTGTGTCCTGTGAGTCCTATTGCCTGTGGCCACTGCTGGTGACTCAGAAGTGCATTTATTATGACCATTCTAAATTTTCATTGGTCACGTGGACATTGGTGAATGTCAGGGGCTCCCCATGCCTATTCCTTTACCCTTGGTCCTCACTGGTGTTCTGCACCAGGGGCTTCTAATCATCCCCTAAACAATGGGGACTTAAAAATTATCTCTACCTACTAAATCCATAGGGAGAAAACAGCAGAATTTGCAACGGAATATGTATAAGTGGAGATTATCTTTAGGCTCAAGGTGATTATTAGTAACTGTTTATAACTCATTTACAAAATTTTGAGTCCATCATTCTTGCTATACCTTTCATGAGCTAATAACCCTCTCTGCTCATCACATGGAAAACCCCCTTTTTCCCCCCTTTTCTTTCTCTTTTTTTGGGGGGTATCCTTATGAGATGATGAATGTTAACTAAACTTGTGGTAATCATTTTCTGATATATGCAAGTCAGATCATCATGCTGTGCACCTTAATTTTACACAGAGCTTACATCTCAAACTTGTCTCAAAACTAGAAAGAGGGAGAAAAAAAGATCATCATTTCAGATGTTGTTGGAAGCCATTTCTGAACCCATTAAGTTGAGAATACTCCTTGTGAGGTTAAGGCAGGTTTTGCACGGCCTCCCGCCATCAGATGGTGACCAATGTCTACTTCCCACTCAGTTATTTTTGTCTGAGCACCAATCCCCTCAAGGCACCTTGTTGACTGGTATCAGGAATGATTTGTCTCCTTATTCTGGCCCTGAAATGCTGATTGCACCTTGTGAAGGAACTTACAGGAATTTCTTTTTTTTGTGATTATAGGAGCAAATATTGCATTTCCTGAGAAGTCTGTTTTTCTTCCCCTCAAGAAAACAGGCTATTGACCCCTGCTCACCAAGAACTAACTTCTGCCTTTGCTATGCTAAAAACATTGTCTTGTATTTGAATGCTGACGACACCTTCCTTCCCCATATGATAAGCATCTAAGTCACCTACATCAATCACAATGGATAAAGATTATGCATGAGTCTCCTACCAATCTATGTTCTGGGAAATTTTTACATACCAAAGAAATTTGTCATCAGAAATCATTGTCTAAGGCAAATGCCACTTCTGTGCTGGCCCCATACATTTTTTATCATAAATAAAGCTGACTCTCAGGTCAGTGCAGAGATGCCTGCCTGGGGATCAGAAAGAAACTCGAGGCTCTCTCATCCCTCCCCCTTTCGCTGACACCGTCCATCCTTAAGGAAGCCCTGGACCTGCTGGAGCTCGACTCCGGCAGGATGTCAATGATATCTCAATAATACAAGAAAACAAAGAAAGGAGATGCTAAGTCCTTAAAAAAATCCTTTGGGGCACCTGGGTGGCTCAGTTGGTTGAGTGTCCAATTTTGCCTCAAGTCATGATCTCACCATTCATGAGTTCAAGCCCAGTGTCTGGCTCTGTCCTGACAGCTCAGAGTCTGAAGCCTGCTTTGAATTCTGTGTCTCCCTCTCTCTCTGCTTCTCCCTTGCTCATGCTCTGTCTCTCTTGTCTCAAAAATAAATAAAGATTCAAAAATTTTTGGAGCACCTGGGTGGCTCAGTTGGTTAAGCGTCCAGCTTCGGCTCAGGTCATGATCTCACAGTTAGTGGGTTCGAGCCCCTCATCAGGCTCTGTGCTGACAGCTGGCTCAGAGCCTAGAGCCTGTCTTCGGATCCTGTGACTCCTTCTCTCTGACCCTTTCCTGCTCACACTGTCTCTCTCTCTCTCTCTCTCTCTCTCTCTCTCTCTCTCTCTCAAAAATAAATTAAAAAATTAAAAAAAATTTTAATCCTTTGTGAGACTGTTATGTATGGGCTCTACCTGGGTTACAATAAAAATTCTGCGGCTCTATAGAGCTCTGCATTCCCAAGGGTGCACAGAGTCATGCATAGACCTCTTCCCAGAATGCTGCCGCTCCAGATTTCTTTCTGGATAAACATGTTCCATGCTTAATTCACACACACACTCGCACGAGACTGATACTTCAGGGACATGGCAGGTATGGTGAAAACTGGTACTTACATATGAAACCAGAAGCATTGCCTCACTCACTCAGTTATTGTGCTTCTCAGAAACGACTGACTTTTCAAAGGGTGCAAAGTTACAGTATGCAGAATGAGTAAGTTGTAGCGATCCGCTGTGCAGCATCGTGCCTGTGCTTAAAATACTGTATTGTGCACGTAAGCATTTCTTTATATGAGTAAGTCTCATGGTGGGTGTTATGACCTCAGTTGAAAAAAAAGGTAATTGATCTCAGGAAATAACAGAAATAGTTTGAGAAAATGTTTACATAAATTTAAATTTCAAACTAGAACATTTATCTTAGCTAACTATGGTATATCTACTTAAAGGGATGTTATGGATTCCTCAGGTATAATAAACATAAAAGCAAATAAAATAAAGTGCATAAGATAAAGATTTCAAGACAATATTCTATCTTAGAAAATGCAAGACACAAATTTTTATATATCTGATATAAAATTAATTGGCAAAAATATGTCCAAAAGCAAAACAAATAATAATGATTTTAGGTTCCAATGTTAAGATTATTAGAGATTTTTAATTATTTTATCTTTGAAATTATGCTGTCAAGTTACTGCATAACTCTTACATTTTAAATATACATTAAAAAAGACAAATAAATGTGCCTGAGGATAAATACGTATGTATATAAACAAAGGCATACTTTGATTGTAGGCAAAGACGTTGCTTCAGGAAAGTCCTAAATCTAACATAAGAAAGAACTTCTGGGTATGAAGACTATAAAACATGCAAGCATGTTGCCCAAAGAGATTTTGCGATCCAGAACCAAGTTTAGGATTCAGAAGAATCAGGGCACAACTGATATTTTTCTACTAACTGCAGAAATTTTTACAGTTGAGCTTAGGGACCATGGAATGAGCCCTGGGGTCCCTTGAGGCAAGTTCTAAGTCAGCAACTCTATTGGTTATTCTTGCTTTGTTCTTTTCACAGATGCCTGCTTAATCCAGGCCCCTCAGGATGGGGGAGCTTTATGGACACCAGCTGTACCCCTGGTGGGAAGAGACCCTTTAGCCGGAAATTGCTTCAGGTCCTACAAGGCCGGTCATACCACGCCTGGCTGCCTCCACTTCTGCCCTCCACGCCCACCTTCCACACACAGAGTCCTGACTCCCATTGCACCCTCGGACCTTCAGTGAGCTTTGATCCCTGTGATCCATCCACCCCCCGGAGCAACCCTTTATCAAGGAACCTATTTTCTCCTCCATTGCCCTGGTCTGCTGGGGTGGGGGCCAGGGGGACAGACTCAGTCAATCAAATCCCCATTTGGCTTCCTTGTCTTTGGTCACAGCCACTCCTAGTTTTTTCTACCTGTCCACACGGGTGGTGGTCACTATAGCTTGCAGGCTTGGACTGACTCAGTTTATCTCTCGGGTCACAGGAAACCACCTTACTGGACCCAGGGAGCCCCCTTGTCATAAGAACAAAAATCAAAATTAGTCCGTCCCAATGAAGGGAAACTGAGATCATTCAGAGTGTCTGCCTCTTTCTTGATAGACCAAGAAACTCCCGGGGGTCAGATGACTAACATTAGCATTACCTGTGAAGACAGCAGGGATAGGGCTCTACCCCAGCTGTGGGGAAATGACATCAAGTCCAGTTAAGAGGCAGAGGGGTCTGATTAAGTGTCTCTGTTAGGTCTAAATGCATCTCTCGTGTTCGACCGACTGCGCTGGCTGGGCAGTGGACGCTGTGGTTAAGCACAAGGATTTCAGGAGAGCAGGACAGTGTCAGAGTCCGTTTTCTCTCTTCTGTCTGCTTCCTAAGGGTCCCCTCTGTGATTTGCTTCCACACTGCTCTTCTTTTCTCTGGGGGCTTGGAGAACATCCTTAGAGAATTCACTGCTGCTTCCTACCTGTCTATCCAAGGCACCTGTAATGGGCCAGTTATTATTCCTATTTCATTGTAGGTCAAAATAAGGGTAGAAAGTTAAATAATCCAACCCAACTTAGGTGGCGATGGGATGACATATCCAGGATGCTAACCGAGTTCGCTTCAAGCCAGAAAAGTCCAAGTGTGGGCGGGTTTTTTTGGTTTTTGTTTTTTTTGGGTTTTTGTTTTTGTTTTGTTTTTTTTTTTTGGTCTTACATGACACTGACGTTTCTAAGAGAACACACTTTTTTCCCTCAGAATGGTTCTTGGCCATGACCTCAGAAAGACGGACACTGGCCAGGACAGAAGCTTAAGCTCTGGGGAAATGCATTTTCCTTGCAAGGGCATATGACTCTGTGAGTCTCAGGTGCCAACAGATGTGGGTGTGTGAGCAGAGGAAATTGTGCTCATGAGGAATGCTGATACTTGGGTCCTAGTCACAACTCTAGTAATAAAGTGTGTTGATGCTTTGTGTAACTCCTGATGAGCACAGTGGGTAAACATGTCCTTCTAAACCCAAGCTCTTTGTGACAATGAATTGTATTTGTAGGAACGAAAATGAAACCTAGAATGTCCACATGAAGGGAAACCGAGAGCTATTGCTGTAAGTTACACAAGTACAGTTCCTCAACAGACAAAGGTGTGATTGCGGGAGCTCCGTCTCTCTCCTGTGATGAATTTATGTTGAGCCTGGAAGAGATAAAAGGACATATGAAGTAAACAAGATGAGAGTTTGGTGTAGGACTCTGGGAAAATGATGAATGTTTTCCCTGGCTTAGCCAAGGTCTGGTGAGATTGTTGTCACACAGAGGGCTCTAATACAAGGATCATAAGAAGTAAGTAAATAATTGAGTTAGGACAATGGAAACAAATCCTCCAGGGAGTTTCTAGGGCCAGAAGGGAAGGAAACTGCTGATGTGGATCAATCATCTTTTGTCTTTACTTGAAGCAGCAAGAATAAAGTCAAAAGGAAGACACGTGAGGAAGAGCCCATGTAGATCCTTGGATGGGAGGAAGTCAATGGGAAGATCATTTCAAGGGGGTACTGTGGGAAGAATCATTAGCCGAAGAATAAAAATAATTGCCCCAGCCCAAATCAGGTGGTGGAAACCCCACTTATTTTTACCCTTGGTCTAAACCCAAGGGCTGGGTTGACATTCAAGTGGTTGGAGACCAGCAGTTGGTGAAGCCTCTGATGAATAGAGGGACTGCTCCCAAATCAGACAATCAAGACACTCCCTTATTGTTTTTAGGGGAGCATGAGATCCCACTGGGATAGTGGAGGTGGAAGATTCTGTTTTCTTTCTCCAGGAACACAAAGGAGGACGTGAACCACAGTACGTGGTGAAACAGATACATGGAGAGGAAGAAATGCTTCGATAAAGGTGAGGAGCCCATCTGGTCCAAGGAAACATGAAGTAGGAACATAAGTATGACTTGGAGAGGGGATGGTGAAATCTGCCAACTGCTATATGCTCCTCACTAGGGGATGGAACTTCCGGAATGGACAGGATTGCAAGACTATAGAGTCTTAACCCTTAAAAGGCACAGCCATGCTTTTGGCCCTCAGGACACATGAACACGGGTTTGAACATGGCAAATTTTAAGGAAGAAAATGGCACCTGGAATGCCTCTTCTCAAAAAAAAAAAAAAAAGGCAATCTACTATAGAAACAAATATAAATTTTATAATCTTTTCAAAAACAGCATTTGGATGAAATATTTTCTGACTCCATGAATATTTCAGGATGATTTTCTTCTGTTCCCATAAAAGATAACCAGCCATGAAACCAAATCCTTGCAACATAATTTTCCTCTTAAAATCTCAAAGGCACCTTTCCCCATCTGGCATTTAGTGTCGAGTAGAACACACATGAGGAAGGTCTGCTTTCGTTCTTTTGCAGGATGCCTGCTTTTTGCAGGTCTTTTTTCCCTTTATTCCTCAAACATTTCATTTAGTCATATTTAACAACAATTCTCATTTTATTGGTTTCATCAGAAAAATTTGTAAGCCCTACTAACTGACTTATTCTGATGATTTTCTAATTCATAAACAATTTAAAAATTGTATTTTAACATTACCTCTTTTTTAAAAAATATTTGTTTATTTTTGAGAGACAGATCATGAGCAGGGGAGGGGCAGAGAAAGAAGGACACACATAGAATCGGAAGCAGGCTCCAGGCTCTGAGCTGCCAGCACAGAGCCCTAACAGGGCTCGAACCCATGAATCATGAGATCATAACCTGAGCCAAAGTTGGATGCTTAACCGACTGTGCCACCCAAGTGGCCATAACATTACTTCTTTAAAAGAAGGGGAAAGTGGCTGGAGGGATAGGAGAAATAGACAAAGGAATTAGAAGTCCACTTATCATGGTGATCACTAATGTATGGAATTGCTGAGTCACTACTGTACACAACTAATATAACATTATATGTTAATTATACTGGAATTAAATTTTTTAAAAGAAAAATATCAAGAATTAAAAAACATTTTTTAAAAATAAAGATATGAGAAGTGGTGAACCATATGGTGGAAATCAATTGTAAATGTGCTGAGGCAGGAAAGAACTTGACAATGAGACAGTAACGACTGTTGGGCTATAAAACATTGAGCCCAGGGCTAAGCAAGCCTGCAATAGTAATTCAGTAAGAGTTGCTTCATTCTGCTGATTTCCGCTATACATTTCTCACTGAAAATTAATTCACCTTTAAAAACTTTTTAATTAGGGGGACTTGGGTGGCTTAGTCAGACTCTTGATTTTGGCTCAGGTCATGATCTCATGGTTCATGAGTTCCAGCCCCGGTCAGTCTCCATGTTGACAGCACAGAACCTTCTTGGGATTTTCTCTCTCTCTCTGCCCCTCTCCTGCTTGCATGCTCTCTGTCTCTCTGTCTCTGTCTCTGTCTCTCTATCTCTCAAAAATAAGCATTAAAAACATAAATTTTTAAAAATTATAATTATATGGTCATAAGAACACTTCATATGCCTCTTAACAAATTTTAAGAGTACATTATTGTTGACTCTAGATATAATGCTGTACAGCAGACCTCTAGAACTGATTTATTGTACTTAACTAAAACTTCATACCTATTGATCATTAATCAATCCCTATTTCCCCCTCCCTCCAGGCCCCCATAATCATCATTCCACATAATTTCTTCTTTGAAAATTTTCTGTTTACTTTTTAGGGATCACATAGCCATGAGGTCAGCTCACCTGCCCTTCTGTGGTCTTATTTTCTCTGAGAGCTTTCCTGCCTGTGTCTTTCCTCCCTCTGCCTGAAATGCCAACTCAGATTTGACGCTCACACCATTAATTCAACTTCCAAAGTATCACCTTGCTTAGTCCTTGGAGACACTTGCTTCTAATTAGCAGATGCTAAGGCTTTTTTTTTTTTTTTTAAATATGTGAGACAGAATTGTCACCTGATTCCTGCAGTGAATCTTTTCCCGAAACAGCTGTCTTGCTTAGTCTTCCCAATAATATTCCCGTATCTTTATTTTGTAGGGTTTTTTTCCTTACACTTTGTGTTGATTTCAATTCGATCTCTATTAGAGAACATGTGAATTCATTCAACAGCTATTCCCTGGGTTTCTATTGTGTGATAAGCACTGTTCTTGGTCCTAAAGATTAAGTAAAGAAGCAACCACAGAAAACCCCTTCCTGAGTGGCGCTTACACTCTCATGGGATAAATGTCAGTGCGCAGAGTAAGTGGTGTCACTCACTATGAGAGCAGTGGAACTCTACCGCAGAGCTGCCTGGAGGGCAGATGGCTGGGGTTCCTGGCCAAATTCTATCTAGCAGTTGTGTAGTGAAATAGTTAGACTGAAATGGGAAACACAAAGTGGAACACGCATCAGGCAGCAACACCACTTTGCCGTGGTTCTCATCATCATTATTGGTATTTTCGGTGGCCATCCTACTGCATGGGAAGCGGTGTCTCTGTGGTTGAGATTGCATTTCCCTAATGATTAATGACCTTCAGCATTCTCCATGTATTGGTTGGGCATTTGCACTTCCTCTCTGGAGAAACGTTTATCCGAGTCCTCTGCCCATTTTTAAATTTGCTTGTCTAATCACTGTTGAATTGTATCAAGTTTCTTAAAAACACATAAGGGTGTTTTGCCACTCTCAGATGTTTTCAGCCCATGGGCATCTTTCATCTCTCCTTAGGCCATCTTCTTCTATATGAGCATCGTGCACACCAGAATAATTATCTTCTGGGTTGGGATAGACCGACCTTCAGTTGCTCTCAACCCTGTAATTATAAAAAACCAATGAGCCTATGGCGAGATTAATGAGGCTGCTCAATGACCTTGATTTTCTAGTTTGTCTTCTGTTAGAATGGTATCGCTGATTCACCCAATGCTATTCGTGAAATTCTTCCTTAGCGGTTGCATCCGAGTTTGTGACTTGGAGAGAGTAGATCTACATGTAAAGGAAAAGGTGGATGATAAATCCTGATACCACTCATTTACTCCTCTCCCAGAAGAGCTAACTTTCCAACATAGCTCATAAAAGTTCCAAACTATACAGAAAACGATTTCCAAACTATAATTTCACAGCAATTTGAATGCTGGCTGGACTGCTAGAAAAAAAAATATACTATCCACATTTACCTTAAATCTTTTCTAAATTAGGTAAATCGCAATAACAAAAAGAAAACATGCTTTTTGTGGTCTCACCTCCCAAGGGGACTTTGAAGAAATGACCCATACATTTGATATATACATGCGAGAGTCTGTATTAAACAGGAACTCTTGTATCTTGTAGCTACACGTTCTCAATCCACAGAGTTGGATTCAGGGTAAAAATCATTCATTGGAAATCTCGAACTTAGCCTGTGTTCTTGGTGTGGAAGCCAATTTCCTCAAGAATCAAATTGAGATGCTTATGCTTTTTTTTTACAATGGAAAATTCCAGAGATGCGTTCAGGACAAATGCTCCAGAGAAAAAGAATTGCAAATTTTAACAGATTTCTTATTTACCGTTTGGCCATCACACATACCCATCTTGATATCTCTTTTAGGATTGCTTCATTCACAGTTACCTACAGGGTGACCTTTGTGTTGGCCAAGAGAGAAAAGGATCTTTTAGTTCCCAAATAATTTCACTCTAACTTCATTTTTATAGGTGTTTTTACAAGACACAGAGAGGCCAGTGAATCAGGGTATTCTCTGTTAGGTCCCCTTTGTCATTGCTTAATCTCTCTAGTTCTGGAATGTTCAAACTGAACTCCTGGTCCTCACCTCTTCTGGGCACCTGCATAGCTTCCCTGTACCCTTGCTCCCCTCCAGAAGTCCGGGGCCTGCACCTGACTTCTTGCCAGAATCAATTTTCTGAGTAAGATGCATGTTCAGAGACTGTGGTGAATGGTTTAAGTCAGGCGGGAGACCGCCTGAGAAATCATACATGCAGCTGTTATAAAAATTCAGGAAGCTCTCCACACACCTAGTTACAAAATCTCCAAGGTCTATCATATAGAAAAGGTAAGGACAGAGTAAAAAGTATAGTCTATCATAATGTTTATCCAAGAAGGGGCATATAGATTCATCTCTGTTTATGCATAAATGAAACATCTCGGGAACGATGGATAAGAAACTGGTAACAACTGTCATGAGAGCCTGGGAGGGAGGATGAGATGGGAAGGAAGCTTCCTTTTCATTTCTTAGTAAGTGAATTTTAAGAAATAAACCAAAGTGATACTGGAACCTAAGTAAAGTAGATGCAGAATGCATAGTTGCACATGCACCTGGGTGGCACAGTTGGTTAAGCATCCAACTTTGGCTCAGGTCACCATCTCGTGATTCATGAGTTCGAGTCCCGCGTCGGGCTCTGTGCTGACAGCTCAGAGCCTGGAGCCTGCTTCAGATTCTGTCTCCCTTTCTCTCTGTCCCTCCCCCACACATGCTTTGTCTCTCTCTCTCTTTCAAAAATAAACATTAAACTTTTTTTTTTTAATGTTGAGGATCCCAAAGAGCTTAAAAAAAAAGAAAAGAATGAGTAGCCGCAGTAAATGGACATGTTAGCATCCTCCGTTGCATAAAGCTGCGTGGACAGCTCTCTCCAGGGCTGGCTCTGACACCTCTTTTTCTAAAGTTTATTTATTTGTTTTGTTTTTGAGAGAGAGAAGGAGGGAGGGGCAAAGAGAGAGAGACAGGGAGAGAGAATCCCCCGCAGGCTTCATGCTGTCAGTGCAGAGCCCGATGCAGGGCTGGAACTCACAAACTGTGAGATCATGACCTGAGCTGAGATCAAGAGGTGGATGCTTGACCGACTGCGCCACCCAGGTGTCCCCAGGCTGCCCCTTCTTCAGGTCAAGACAACTTTGCAGAACAAGATAAGAGTCTACCCTTTTCCCCCAGGGTACACAACTTCCTCACTTTTAATACATAAATTAGATTTGCCACATTTAAAACAATAATACCGTGTGCTGTATTTGGCTTATTTCTTTTCATTCAGAAGGTTTGTGAGGCACAAACCTCATCAGTAATCATCTGTGGTGTGGCTGTTTCACGTTCGTTGCTGTGGGGAATGCGGCATTGGTTTTACTACTGCGCTGTAATACACTATTTGGGTTGTCTTCTGTGGACGGCTGTAATGAGTGAGGCTACACTGAATGTACTTGTAGGTGTCTCCCGGTGCACATGGGGCTGTGTCTGTTGGGGATACTCCTGGGAGTATCCATGTGTCCAGTGCATGTGTCCCTACAGCCCAAAAGCTTCCTGAAGGCAGGAAACCTGTTCGCACATCCCCGCCTCTGTCACCCAGCACAGCACCTGCTGCTTAGTAACAGCTGGCCACTGGAGACTCTTTCCAGTGCAGCCTTGAGGTACTGAGTCATTGGTCAAGCCCCACTTCTCCCAATACAGAGAAGCTTGTCTATCTTTAGGCAGAGGGGAAGAGTATCCAGTAGCTTCTGCCCACAGCTTTACTCAGTAGACCAGATAAATGTGCTCATTCCTGATTAGTGTTGTTCCCCAAAACCTATAATCGTCCCATTTTTGTGCACTCTTCTGTCCACTCCACTGTTCCATGGGCTTTGCTTTTCTGCCCAGGAGGGTTGGGAGAGCCAAGGGAACCTCAAAACATCACGGTCCTCTTTCTTCTCGCTGTTCTCTTCTGTTTGGTCCAAGTCAACTCAGGCAAATGTCTCCTGGCCATGCAGGAAGCAGGAACCAGTAGAGGGGACCAGGGAGGGTGGGGCAGGAATCCCTGGATGAGTGACCACGTGGAGGGCTGGGGTGTCTGTGGGTTCATATTGGGCGCAGCTGCACCCCTCTGGGGGTCAGCTCTGGGCTGTTTGGACCCTTCCTGTGAAATACGGGTCCTACCACACGAGACAAAGGGGCACCTTTGCTCCGACACAAATTGGAAGCATTCACTGCAATCTAGGGAAAGCTTCCAGAAGGAAATGAGCACCACAGGAATTCAGAGCTGGAAGGGACTGTGTGGATCTGCCTCAGCAGGACGGCTCTCCGCAGGGAGAGGACAGCCACAGCGCGTGGCTGTGCCCTCACCAGCTGCGGTCTGATGGGCTACCCACATTCATGCCAGGGTCCCTCCCGCTTCCCGGGGGCCTGTTCTACATGACAGCACTGAGGCACCGTCCTGGGGGAAGTAATTAGTTACTGGAGCAGCTGAGCCTAGGATGCACATCTCCAGCTCCCGAGGTTCGTGGTTCTTCCAACGGTCACTGAGGTGGGGCCCCTCTCGTACTACGCTGCCCCTCCCCCAAGCACGACAGAGCTGAGATGACATGGGGTCATAGGTGGCTCCTGTCCTTGCTGAGCTATTGCACCAGGCTGAATTTTAAATCGTGAAACACTGTGGGCATTTTGTGGGTTTTGTTTGATTTTTTCAGTCATGATAGATAACAGTTGTAGACCAGACCGAAGAGCTTTCTTTCAACCAGCTCGTTCCCACACAGGAAGGGCTTTCTTTCTTTCTTTTTTTTTTTTTTTCTTTTTCTTTTAATTGAGACATAATTGATAGATGATGGGATCCGAGTTTCAGGAGCAAGGGACAATGGTTCCTTGTTTGTATGCGGTGGGAAATGACCACCGCACACAGAGAGAGGGAGAGGGAGAATCCCAAGCAGGCTCCACACCTTCAGTGCGGAGCCCCATGCGAGGCTCTGAAATATTGAACAAATTGCCTCATGTCGATGGTAAAATTTTGAAATTCCCCAGCTGCGCATGCTCCTAACAAGCCTGGACTGGTTCTAAGATGTGATGATGTGAACCCCTTCACCAAATGCTAGTTCCCAAAGCCAGAACCGGCCTCGGCAAGGCAGGCAGACTGTCGCTACCATGATTTACCACTAGAGGGCGCGCTGCCGCCCTCAAGGCGAGTGCACACCCGATTTTGATCAGGGATCGCGGAGCTGCCCGAACTGCTCAACAAAGCAGCTGGTGGGAATCAAACCCAGGCTGAGAACAAAGGGAGCCTGAATTACCCACACTTCTAGCCTGCATTTCTTGGCATCAAGTAAGTTATGCTGCCTCATTCATCTCTGCCCTGGAGTGCCACCGCAGGTTTGTGGAAATTAAAGGGATGGATCAGGATGGTTGCTGGGGTGTCGCCTGCCAGCTCCTCTTGGGGGAAGGGGCAGGCCAGCAGCACAGCTGTGGACAGTGAGACAACTCCCTGCTGCCGCTGGCCTTCTGGAACTTGACGTCCAGGGCAGCCCAGCGCCAAGCACCCTCTGCTACCAGGAGGCTCAGAGGGGATCTGAGATCCAACCTGAGTCTGTCCCTGAGCTGTGCCCGCCGACTGCCTCCCCCGGGATTTCTAGGAGTGACTCGGGTAGGACTGTCCGTGCACATGCTTGAGTTCCCTGCATCCTGCCTCTGGGCCCCAGATCTACCGCCACCTGCGGATCTACCAGCCCCGCCCTTGCTCTGAGACACCCCCACCACACAGTCAGGGGCGGCCGGGAGGGGCGGGCAGACCCGAGACGCTGGCATGCCTCTTCTTTTGGTGAAACTGGCATTGGGAGCATGAACCCTCCACCGACACAGGGAGGAGCTGAGTTTCCTGGGGCTCCAGGGAGCCAGCGGAAGGCAGAGGGACCAGGCTGCGTCCAACGGGGCCCAGCGTTTTATACTTGACAATTTCTCTTTTAATTTTTTTTTTGAGAGGGGAGAGAAAGAAGGTGAACAGGGGAAGGGCAGAGAGAGAGAGAGAGAGAGAGAGAGAGAGAGAGAGAGAGAGAGAGAGAGAGAGAGAGAGAATCTTAAGCAGGCTCCACGCCCAGCATGGAGCCTGATGTGGGGCTCTATCTCATGATCATGAGATCATGATCTGAGCTGAAATCAAGAGTCAGACTCTTAACCACCTGAGCCACGCAGGCGCCCCATAGGCTTTATGCCCTCCCCACAGATCCTTTCTCTGAGACAAGTATAATCTTCCCACTGTACCTCTCCACGCCTCAGCTCTATCTTCTGACATGACTCAGTCTGTAACTAGGAATGACAGAGGCGTTCCCTCCCTACAATCAAACAGGCTCAAATGCTTCCCCTCCTCCAGCCAAATCTGCCCTGGCCCCCTCCCCTGCATCCCTGCACGGCAGAATCAATGGCTGCAGCTCTGTGTACCCCAGGCCCTCGGTGCCTTCCTCCCACAGGATCTGCCTTGTGCTGCCATGATTCACAGGCTCGTCTGTTTCCTCCACTAGACTGAAAGCCTCCAGTCAGGTCTGGGTCTTGCTCCTGTTTCAACCATTGGTGACCAGCCAAGCACAATGTGAAATGGCTGAATGAATGGACAAATGAATCCAAGTCTCAAACACAGGTCTTCCGTCCACTGCCACCATCGTTTCTGATCCAATGGCAGAACATGGGGCCACCAGGGGACCGGCCACCCACCATGACCCACCACATCCTCCTTACAGCCTGAAGCCTGCATCCCTGTCTTTTCTCCTACCCCCAGGCCAGGGAGTGGCAGAGCCCTCCTTGGCCCCAAAGATGACTCCTGTCCCCCTGGGGGCAGCATGAGGAAAGGAGCAGGGGTCCAAGGAACACAGAGTCCTCTTGGATCCTGGGTCTCCACAATGAGCATCTGCCTGGTGTCCCCTGTCCCTCGGTCATAGAATCTTAGACAAGAAAAGGGACCCAAGAGATCATTTAAAGGAAACCATGTCCTCTGACAGGCAGCATGCTGGCATGGGAAGACTGGAATGAGGACTCAAAGCTTGGTTTAGTTCAAGATGTAGGCAGACTCTGAGCTCACCTCCTCCATGGAGCACACCGTGTTAACATTGGGACCCAGAGCAGATCCTTCTGCCTTGGGCACAGGGAAAAAAAAGAAATAAAAAGAGGCCATGGTTTAAGAGAGTAATTAGCAGGGTACCTGGGTGGCTTAGTTGGTATATCGACCCATTCTTAATTTCAGCTCAGGACCCAGTTTGTGAGTTTGAGCCCCATGTAGGTCTCTGTGCTAACAGAGTGGAACCTGCTTGGGATTCTGTCTCCCCCTCTCTCTACCCCTCCACGGCTCACTCTCTCTCTCAAAATAAATAAATAAGTAAACATTAAGAAAAAAGAGCAACTAGCATAGGAAAGCACGAGAACTCTGCCAAGCAGTGCAGGTAAGCTGCAGAGAAAGGCGAGCAGCTGGAGGTGAGAGATAGCCGCCAGGTCCTGTGCCTGGACCGTGCAGGGGGCGATGCACATGCAAATGTCCTGAAGAGTCTCTCAGACCAAACCCTGCGTCCTCCCCCTGGGCAGAGTCAGGCCCCACAGCTCCTACGGAGTGATTACCGTCCAAGCATCACCTCCCAGGGCGGCACTGCAACAATAAAGGATGGAATGGGTTTTCAACAAACAAACAAGAACACCCTTTAAAACAGCCTTTTTGGAAAGCCACAGCCCAGACAGTTAAACAATAGTGTTGCAACAGCTCAACATATTAAAATTCCTCTTTTGGAACTGCCTTCGGAATCCTCCTCCATAAAACTCAGAAAGAATCCAGTTCAGCACAATCGTGAAATGAAGCAGCCCAGGAAACCCAAACCTATGGAAGGTCAGAAACCCGGCCGTGGTCCTGGGCCCCGTCCCTCACTGGAGGGAGAAGGAAGCATCCGCCAGACGCAGACACCGTGAATGGCAGGCACGTCCAAATCCTGACGGTCCTCAGCGTGGCTGGAGGCCAGGGGAGCCTGCGGTTTCCAGGCTCACTCCTCCTGGGACGCCAGGTACGTAGCACATGTGGGTTATTCCCCGGATGACGACACGGGAGACAATCACGAGTCTCATCTATAGGAAACATGTGCTGCCCTGGCTAAGTCTGAGAATTCACGCAGGGGAGGGGCTGTCTGGGAGGCGGTGATCGCTCACCTTGCTCGTCCTGACGGGGCCCTCTGGGAGGGCACATAGAGCCTCAGCTTGGGACCAGGGGCATGCACGACTCAGGCTAGGTCGGCCTGGCCTCCCGGCCCAGAACTCTAGTGCTAAGTGCCAAGGAGGCCAGGTTTGTTCACAGGCCGGCCTGGCCGCACTTGGTGCCAAGTACTCCCTGGGCTCCAGCTTCTCCGCTAAGTGCTTTACGAGCTGTTATCGCCTTTCATCTATGGAGCAGGTGTGAGTGTGCTCCTCAAGCAAATGGGACGCCTACGCCTGCGGCTCAGAGGTGTGAAGCTATTTACCCAGAGCCGCACAGCTCTAAGGGAGCAGGTTCTGTTCGGATCTGCCCGGGAGCCAGCAGAAGATTGGGGTAAATGCACCCCATTTTAAGGTCTCAGTGGCTTGCCTGAGGTCATGTAGCAAGGTGATGATGGGTTGATGGTGGCCTTTTCCCCATCCATTTTGGAGGACGGAGGAAAGGAACGCCTGTAAAATATAGAGGGAGCAGTGGCCACACACAATGTCCTTCTAGCCCTCCCTAACCTGATAAATAATGACGTGGGGATCAGTGTGGCCATCGCATGATAGCAGAAGACCACGCATTACAAATGGCCTTTTGTATTCCACCGTAGATCTCCAGTGAGATGAAAATTACCAGGATTTTAGATGGGAAGAAACAGAAGCTCTCCTGAGTGTAGAAAACCGCCCAAGACCGCACAGCTAACCATGGGGCAGGGACTGCACCCCTGCTTTCTCTCCTGCCCTTGGGTGACTGTGTGAAAGGATTCTGTGTTCTGCCCAGGCTCCTGTATCCCTAGATGCGGGCAGAGGAGGGAGTGAGTTCTGGGCTTCCCAGAACCTCCTGCCCCTCCCTGTCCCTGTTCACAGGAGCACGACTTCCACCTGGGGGCCGAGCTGGGTTCAAAGCTGGTGTTCATGATTCTCCACTTGGAGACCTGAAAGACGCTGGAGACGCGGACACTCTGGATTGAGCTGGCAACAGAGGCCAACGGTGGCCTTCTCTTACCTTGGGACCCCTCGCGTGTGGGTGTCCACTCTGCAGCTGGGGCAGTGCAGGAGGAGGGTCGGACTGAGCCCAGGGACCACCCGCCTGGGCAGCTGAGGCAGGGCTGCAGCTCTAGGGCGCCATGGGGGGGGGAGGTTTGCGCGGCAGGTGCACAAGGTGGGAGGAGCCAGCCAGGTGAGCAGGGTGGGGGATGGGACCTCCTAAAGCTGCCAAAGCAGAGGGAACCCAGCAACCAGGAATGACAGGAAATGAGTGAGAGGGAGTGTCCGGGAGCACAGGAGGAAGTTGAGGATGACCCCCTCCCCGGTGTGGCATCTGGAAGGAGGACTGGACCAGCCCCTACTGGAAGGTGGGGAGGGCTCCGGGATGCTTGCTGAAAGCCATTTCTGAAGTAAGGCGGGTTTGCAAGGTGGAGGCCTCTCACAGTCCTATGGCAAACGGCGTCTACACCCACTCAACCCCCATTCAACTTTTGATTGAGCACCAGTCCCCAAGGCGCCTGGCTGACTGGTATCAGACCTTGTGAAGGAACTTATAGGAGTTTCTTCTTTTGTGATTATAGGAGCAAATATTACATTTCCCAGGAAACCTGTTTTTCTTCCCCTCAAGAAAACAGGCTATTGACGCCTGCTCACAAAAGAGCTAAACTTGCCTTTGCTGTGCTAAAAACATTGCCTTCTATTTGAATGGTAAAGATCTCTTCCTTCCCCATGTGATAAGCATCTAGTCACCTACATCAATCACTATTGATCAAGATTATGCCTGAGTCTCCTACCAATTTGTGTTCTGGGAAATTTTTACAAACCAAAGAACATGTCATCAGAAATCATTGTCTAAGGCAATTGCCACTCCTGTTTTGTACCCCATACATTTTTTCAATAAATAAAGCTGACTCTCAGGTCAGTAAAGAGATGCCTGCCTGGGGATCAGAAAGAAGCCCAGGCTCTCTCCCTCCCTTTCGCCGACATGGTCCATCCTTCAGAGAGCCCTAGACCTGCTGGAGCTGGACTCCGACAGATGCTGTCCCCACTCCAGAATCCCGCGGGCTCCTTCCCTGCAGCACAGGTGGGCCACCGACTACCCAGGACCCTCGGGCTCCCCACGGTGTGGCCTGGGGCGCGGGGGGGGGTGCCTGAAGGCAGGAGGATTGCTGGAGCTGATGGAGTCCTGGAAGGAAGGTTTTCCCGTGGGGCTGTGCTTCTCTGTCCTTCTTGCTCTAATAAGCAGCCCCTCTCCACCACCCCCTGCATGTGAGCCAAACCCACAGGTGGCAGCAGGTCAGGGAGGAGAGGCGGCAGGGCAGTGGAGGCACCACAGAGCAGAGGTGGAGCCCTCTCCCAGCAGACGGGGCCTTGCGGGGAGGCGGGGATGCCAGCCCAGAGCTCCCCGGGAGTCCCTACCTGCCTGACCCACTGGGGGCAGAGTCATGGTGACTCACAGAACCGGCTGTTTGGGGTGATGCTCGGTGCTGGGTGTGGTGCTTGTCACGGGTGAGCATGACTGAAGGAACCGGAAAAGCTGCACATTTCACTTTATTCCTGTCACTGTCTTCCACTGCGGAGGAGCACAGCTGGCCAGCAGCCACCAGGCGAGGTTTGTCCCTAAGCCAGGTGAGTGTCCCCACCCATCACAAATCATCTTGAGATGTGTGCTTCCCAGAGCTGTGTTGGCAGCTTTTCAGAATTACTCACTGTGCCCTGGGCACCACCGGCAGGGGACTGACCGGATCTCTAGCTGTTTCTGGAAGGGACTGAAGAAAGCTGTTGTGCATTCAGAGCCAGGAACCACTGTGGCCTCAAGCATGAGGGTCAGGGCCGAGCCCTCCCTGAGCGCAGCTCTTCCGTGGGCCTGTGGCCCCTGCGACTGTCACCGCACACAGTAGGTGATGTCCCCTCTCTTCAAGCACACAGAGAGGGGCCAGCGTGGACCAGAGGACCCTCCCCTTCACCGACGGTCCTGCACACTCCCCAACACTCTTGCACGGGACTTTTTACTGAGGTTTCTGGAAATCTTACCAGAGAAGGGAAAAAACTTAAAGTCTGGCAAACGAATGTTCTCCCCAGATTCCAGAAGGAAAGTCCCTTTTCTTAGATCCTTTAAAGAGCTGGTCCTCTCCAAGTGTGTTTTTCCCGTTCCAGGTCGGTCTCCTGCAGCCAGATGTCTTCCTTCAACCCACCCTCAGGCTCTCCTACAAGCCCACCTGCAGCCAGAGGCAGCACCCTTCCGCCTACCACCTCCTTCCACGCTGGAGGGACAGCCCCCCCCCCCCCCCCCCCCCCCCCGGGAAGCGCGATGACAACCAGGAGAATCTGAGAAGCTGGGCGGGGCTGGGCTTTCCAGGACCAGGACGGTGTTGGTGGTCCCAGCTTCAGGCCTGCCTTGGGCGCACCTGCAGGCTGAGGGCACACAAGCTGTCTTGGGCCTTGAACCAGTTAGATGAAATACCTGTGCGGGTCCCCAGGCCAGATGCTCGGCTTTGAGGACAGCACGGCCTTAACCAGGGTGCAGAAGGAAATCGGTCCCTAATTGCTAAGATGAGTCTCACTTCCCAGAGAGTCAGGGGCTTATTGTTCAACAAAGGAGGATTTGGTCTCTGTCCTGCTCCACTTTGAGGCTTGCTGGGATCCTGAGGGAGCACCGCCCATCCCTTTGTGTCCCGGAAGGTGAGGCTAGAGTCTTCCAGTTAAGATCCAATTAAATGGTTATGTCTTCCCGAGAAGGTGAGGACCGTGGGTGGGAGAAGTTGGGAGCCTCAAGATGAGGAAACAAAATATGGGACAGGAATGTGGACAGCCGTCCTGTTTACATGCCTGTGTGGACATAGAAATAGGCTTCTCACACTAGAGAAACGGGCTTTTCTCTTTGTGAGAGACTGTCTCCAAAGGATGAAGCAACACCAGTAACCATCTGTGAGCTCATTCTGGTGTGGCAGATGGATAGAGCTGGAGGGATAAAAAGAGAAGGTTGATTCATATCTCTCGTACCTTATTCCCCGGGAACCTTCCATGGATGTGTCACTACAGAGCTGGGTGGCAAGGTTTTTTGACAGAGGCAGGGCTGGGAGTGCTCATCAGACTGTCCCAGGATAACCTTGGAGGCGCTTGGTGGCTGGAGAGGAAGTGCTTCCTGCAGGAAAACTCCCATAGCTGGCTATAGATGGTGGACCTAAGAGCCAGAAACACCACAGCCTGTCAGGAAGAGATCTCTGATACAGAGAGACTCTGAGACACAAGACCATTGCATCGTCCTCAAAAGCAGAACACAGACGCACACCCAGACACACAGAGTGATAAAAACAGAGAACACAGGAAGGGAAAGATAAAGGCAGACACAAGAACACAGAGGCAGAGAGAAAGGGAGAGCAAGGCAGAGAAGGACTGAACTCAATCCACAGAAACAGGAAAAAAAGATGAGGAAAAGATACAGGTGCTGGGGACAGACAATTCCAGTTAGGCTGAAATGAAGGATAAATATTGGGGAACACGTAATCGTTTTTGTTCACTGAGAAAACGGAGTGGCTCTGCAGTGTGTCTGCAGGCTGATACTTGGGGCATCCTCACCTCCCTGGGAAGAGGCCAGTATTAAGTCAGTAAAGTGACACTTTTAATAGAAACTTCAGGCAACCAAACAAGGCAGCCTGTGACACTGAGCGCCAATCCTCTCGAAAACATCTAGTTCCGAGTAGGTTACAGGAGCCAACTGGACAGAAGCAAATGTCACCCCTTTGGAAAGCAGGGACACCTTCCTGCCCCGCCCCTCATGGCCTCTCCTGCTCATTATGAACACAATGGGTAGGTGGTCCCCAAATATCAATCTCCAGGAGAATTAAAATCGAGGTCATCAACAAAGTTATGTTTCTAAAATACTGTGTGCAAAAGCATCTAGATATTTCTGTGTGTTTGAAGAAACACTCTGGCCTGGGGGCAGCCCTTGGCTTTAGCACACTGTTTATGCACATATACGCGTAACTCACAATACCTGCTCAGACCTGCACTCTTGCTGCAGAACTTTCCACCCAACGACAAACTATAAAAATAGCAGGTGGGAGAGCATCAGTATTTGCAACAGCAGAAAGGCACTACTGTTCCTAGGGCCAGGGGAACAGGGAGGAAGGAGGTAATGTTTCCAAAGCCTGGGTTATGGAGCACCCAACAGATACTGGGATCAGGGTGGACCTGCCTGGTGGGAAGGGATGAAATGCCCTCCTCCCATCTTCTGCTAAGGCATCCCTTTGGCCAATCTATATGTTACCAGGAGGGCAGGAGTTCCTGGAAAGTGTATACAGTTCCCTGTGGTTCATAGAATGGCCACTGACTCCCTGGGTGGGTTGGGGCAAGTCACTCAACCTCTCTATGCCTCAGGGTCCTCAACTCTAAGCCTTTCTTTGCCTGTGTAACTTATCCATCAGTGGTCATGACAAGATTAAAATGGCTATAAAGGACAGTGGCTGGCCCTCCCTCTTAGACTGTGATAAAATAAAGAAAGAAGTGGACCTTCTTGATTCCCTTGCTGGGAGCCCATGCCATAATCTTTAAGCTGCCTTAATATTGCTAACCATCCTCTCCTTGGTAATTCTTCCTGGGGCCACATGGGTGATACTTGGGTCCCACGTAACTTCCAGTCATTTTACAGCAGGAACTCAGAGGCTTTCGCCGTGGACTAGTGGGACACACACTCCTTTCTGTGCTCACTGCCGAGGTACAGAGATGCTCACAGAATTTGGGAACTTGCTCACG
Source organism: Mungos mungo (assembly GCA_004023785.1). NCBI lineage: Eukaryota > Metazoa > Chordata > Mammalia > Carnivora > Herpestidae > Mungos > Mungos mungo. The sequence goes on from PISW01008387.1 coordinate 71,683, forward strand.
GAAACCCAAATAAGAGGTGATAGGGCTGACAGTAAAACCAGTAACTTCTCTCTCCAAGCCCAGTGTTCTGCCCTCCACATAGCACTGCCCCTCTACCCCAAACTTCATGAACCACATCTCCACTCCGTATTTTCAAAACAGAATAAAAAAAAAAAGATTAGCGGAAAGTCTAACACACAAGGTTAAATAACTGACATCTCTCCTCAACCTTATCAGCACGTAGAAACCTCTGTTGGAGGGAGAGAAAATCCGGCCTGGCCAGCACACCAGTGCGTGGGGTCTGCATTTGAAGGTCTGTGACTCAAGGCCCTAGGGCCAGGGTGTGGCACCAGCTCCTCAGAGGGCATCTGACACCACAGGCACGTATTAATTATTAAGCGGGAGATGTGTCACTGCTAGTACTTGAGCGACCAAAAGTATTTTTGACGTTAGAAAAAAAAGTATAATAAGCCACCAAGAAGGCAAACCACAGCTACCAGTAGAGGAAAAGTGAAGAAGATTGTCTAACTCTTCTGGGGTTTGAATTTTTACCACAAACATGCATAACGTTTATAAACGTTTTCAAAATGCTTCTCAGAATTCATTTGGCAGTGGGAAGGGCGCGACTGCCGTAGCTCTTCCCCCAAGCCCTGGCTTCCAGATTAGCTGATGAGGAACAATGGCTTTCATTCTCAAAGAAGCTCTTATAAAATAATGGCATTGCCTTAGACATGCCTTCCAGTCCCTGAAGGAAGCGGTGAGACCAGGAGTTCACTGTGGAGGTCTGTGCTCCTTGTGGAAAAGTAAATCCTACCCCATGACCTGAAGCGGGAATGAGCACCTGCGCAGGTATCACTTCTCTACAAGACCCACCCCAGCCTCTCTCTTGTCCTGTGTGAGACTGAGGGAGGCTGTCCGCACAGCTGCCACCTGCCCACCCCGCCCTCACTCCTTCCCCATTGAAAAATGTCTGTGTTGTCTTAAATCCCAAACTTCGGAGGAGATTTTGATTTTGAAAAGATGAAGAGTCTACAAGTCCAAACTGTTCTTCCCTTATCTAAGTCTGCCTTTTACTGTAAAGTACCGTTCTTCTCCCTTTCCACAGCCCTGTGCCGGAGCCCTCACTATGACTTGTTTCAGAACGCCCCTCTCTGTGGCTTATGCGACTGCATGCACATCTGCCTTTACCTACATGGAGGCTTCCTGACAGAAAGAACCAGAACTTGACCCTCTTTGCATCTCACCCCCCTTCCATTCCACTGACCCCAAGCCCATGGCACTTGTCTCCATTGATAGGAAGTGTTCAGAGTTTGTTACAGAAACTGATGGGTGCACCAGGATCCCAAATACACAGGCCTAGAACTACTATACCTGGACCTCGGTGGATCTGTTATAAGTGCATTCACACAATGCAACAGCCAGGCAAAGTTGTGGTGACTTCAGCTCTCAATTAAATAGTCTATTGACAAATATAACCCTTAAATCATTTAAGTCTAAAAATTAAAAAAAAAAAAAAGTTGGCCCTTTAGACACTGAATCAATATCCAGTGGAAATCACATGATCCGGACTTCCTTGAATGCTCCTGAACCATGAATAACCAGAAGTCTTAAGTGTGCCTTCCTAAGGCCCTCATTTGTATAGGGAGTGTCATCAACAAGGAAGAGGTGCCAGTCCACCAAACACATCATGCCAGCATTCTCCTTCTCTGAGGAGGGAAAATGAGACACTGTGACTCATGAATTTGACAGTTTTCAGATGATGATGAAGTAAGTGTAAGCCATGTTTCGCCCAAGTTATGGTCCTGCATCACACGCCAAGGAGCATAGACAGGGCCAGGGACTCTGGAAAGTAGCCCATTTCTCCTCCCTTTCCTACCATCTGGAAGCTGATCCCATTTTATCTCAATTTCAGGCATACCTGTGCAGGCTTGGGCTGTGACCCAGCATGAGTTTACACTTAGATTCTGAATATGCCCAAAGCTGGACTGCTTTGGTCCCAGGCGAGCTTCAGACTCCCCAGGGCTTTAGGAAGAAAGCTCAGAAATACCACAAGGCAGGTCCAGACTACATGCCCTAGGACATCTCCCCGGAGGAGGGGATCTTTCCCACCTATGACTATCACCAGCTCTGAGCCAGACCTGGACCCGCTCCTGGAGCCTAGAGGGCATTGGGATAGCTGTGTGCTCACCTCAAGTTTGCTTCACCCTCTAGGTTTGCAATTAACTTGGGCTGAGTGGGCGTGGTCTGTGGGGTAAGAGACAAAGGCATGAAGCATCAGGAACCACGTCATAGTGTCATCACTGTACTATTACAGGAATTGCAGCCATTGCTTACTTGTACCTATGCCTGTGTCCTGCAGCCCTTATAAAGTGGACGGACACGCCTTCCGGCCCAGTCTCAGCGTGCTGCGAAGCCTGTCGGCCATGAGAATCTATTATCTCCTCTTCGTGTTGTCCTTCCTGTTCTTGATGCCGGTTCCAGGTAAGATGGGCCGGGAGGTGGGTGGGTTGAAGGTGATCCTAGGAGGTCGGTCCCTCCCCATCCTTCAGGGGACTTTAGACCAAGGAGATTTGTTGTATGGGAACGGACGTCACCATCTTTTTTTTTCGCTTGAGCATCATAGCTCACGAAGACGGTTGAAAGGGTTCATGGAAAGACAGCTTTACTTGTTCATGAGACATAAAGAGAATGATACAAAAACTTTTAACACCAACAGGAAAGATTGATTTAATCTGAGCTCAGAAACAGACTTCAGCTTACTGGCTTGCTGGTTCCAAGTGGAGTCTTTGGGACTCTTGAGACCCAGGG